>NJDC01007103.1:16647-29760 GCA_002245475.1 Calephelis virginiensis | reverse complement strand
AACCTGAGGTCAGGATGGTACCTCTAGCAAAACTTACCGTCTAAACCAGAACACTTCATGACGTTATGGCGGCAGGAATAGGTAAGGCGGTGGTACCAATCCGGGTGAGGCGCTGCGAAACTCTACCACCTAGTCAGATGTCACGGTGCTAGTGAGGATAATTCTTTGCTCGCCTTTTACGAGCTGTCTGGCAGGTTTCCGGCCTTAGGTTGGCCGGGATGTTAGGCGTCGAGCAAAAGTAAGTTTACCGGCTACCTTACCCTCCAAACCGTAACACGTCAACGGCATGGAATGACGTTATGGCGGCAGGAATAGGTAAGAAGTGGTACGAATCCAGATGAGTCGCTGCGAAACTCTTTCACTTAGTAGAATCTGACGGTGTTAGTGAGGATAATTCTTTGCTCGCCTTTTACGAGCTGTCTGGCAGGAAGGCAGACGGTCTCTTCTACAAAGGAGCCCGAACCAACACGGAGAATGCCGACGAATTTGGAAATAAGGGCATAAAGATTTTCAAGTTGACATTGTATTTTACGCGATCTAAAAATCGTTTTTATTCATTCATTCGTTCGTTTTGTTTGTTCTCGAGTGGAATTTTAACTTTGTTACATGCAATGAAAAAACGTAATAACAAAATGCAAACTTGTCCCTCACTGGCCAGTATTTTTGCATCGTTCAGAAGTCATTATAAAATCATCAAAGGCGGCTATCATTAATCATTGCCGGGCGCAGATATCATCGGCGATGACAATTAACCCGTCTGCGTCTGCACGCTTTATCATAGAAAAGACATCAACGAGCTCGTACAATATACAGCTCACTTTTCCTAAAAGCAATATTCACATCCACTAGCAAGGAATGTGTAAAATGTGTTTTAATCTGAAAGAAATATAATAAAATCAGGATTTAATGTACGATATGTACATGGATTTAATGTACTATATGTACATTAAATCCTGAGAAAAGTCAACTAAATATCGGCCAATAATCGTATGTATAAAATTGTATTTCTTATATTACTGCGTAGCGATGTATCATTTAATTTATATACTAATACTTACTAGCTGTTCCGCCTTCGCTACGGCCAATAAGAGTGTGTATAAAAATGTGTTTCTTATATTACTGTAATCTATGCTGATACTAGTTTTTCTGGCGAACCAACACTCATTCATTCATTTATTCGTTCATTTTGTATGGGAAAAATTAAAATGTTGTTTTTCCCAGTTACCTCACAGTTAAACAGGGTAAAAGTATCCTATATCAATCTGCTGGTTCTAAGCGACCTCCTTGTCAATTTTCAACCAAATAAATAGTGTAACTAACATGACTTTCTTTCATATATATAGGTTATAAAGCTGGAGAGTTTGTTTATTTGTTTCACTCAGGAACTACTGGTCCGTTTTAAAAAAATATTTTAGTGTTCATCAGGCTAAGACCAATAAGAGCGAAGCTTCACTGAATTTCAAAATCGGGGGATTTTTTTTATATTTTCCATAAAAAAGTTTAGTGGCTGTAAATGTCAAGCGATACAAAGTTCGCCGAGTCGGCTAGTATAATATACATTCACATAACCAAATAAACAGATCTAGTATCAAGTAAGTATTTAATTTTAAAATCTAGTAACGGGTCGAAACTCCGAGGACATCCGGCGAAAGCAACTTAGCGGACTTTTTCCCCATTTTTTAAGTTTAGTTACAGTTTAATTAACTTTTTTAATAATAATAATAATCAACTAATAGTTTAGCTATAATAAATTTAGTTTAAATTTAGTAATACTTTGTACATATAATGTTACATGCATTATTATACGTGCGGAAGTTTGTGGATAAATGAATATTTATTACTCTTGCATGCGATAGTTGCTGGACGAATTTAGTTAAAACTTTCCATTAGTATAGTCTATATATCAAAATAACACATCCATACTTATATTATAAATGGGAGAGTCTTTTGTCTGTCTATTTGTGTTATAATTTGATATGCTTCTTTACCTTTCTTTACCTTTCTAAAAACCCGAATTGAAACATAGGCTATTTTTTTTAAATCAACCACCTATAAAGGGATGAAAGTTTGTTTGAAAATCTTTTCTTCTTTTCTAGGTTACGGGGAAACAGCTAGTAGGCTAACATTAATAAGGATTTTGTTTAACATAGCACGCAGGCTAAGCAGCAGGTGGAAGCTAGCATAATATTCGTTGAAATAGTGGAATGAATAGTCATTAATCTAAAACGTTTTGCAATCTGCAACCTGGCTCGTATCATAACCTTTTTATACTAGTATAATTAATATTTGAAACACTTTTTTTTATTTAAAGTAAAGTAAGGTATCTTCACGCCCATATCCCCGAAGTTGTAGGCAGAGGCATAACAAGGTCACCCACGACTAGCCGGAGACACTAGTCCTACAGTGTGATAGGTGGCAAGCCTATCGCCCCCGGGCACATATCCAGTCCCAACTAACATTTTTTTAATTAGATAATTGAAAATACTACATTTTCTTTTCGTTGCCTGACCCGGGATTCAAACCTCGTGAAGTTAAGTCCAAAACTTGGACCGCTAGACCACAGAGGCTATTTTTCTATTTATTAAACGGTAAATCGTTCGATTGATAAAGAAGTTTATTAAACCAAGAAGTAATAACTTATTCTGAACAAAATATTTACAGCAAGATTGTTTTTACTAATTAAAATAATTGTTTAATCATTTTGTTTATTTCATTAAAGAAAGTAACTTAACTCCCGTATACTCGAAGAGGTAGACCTACTGTCTAATTAACTACCAATTAAAATATTTAATCTTTTGTTTATTTATTTAATAGAAGTATCTTAACACCCGTATATTCTATGAGGTAGGCAGTTGTACGACAAGGATACATACGATAAGTCGAAGGTACTTTAATCATACATTCGACAAACTGGCACTTTTCTATTCCTGGGCAATGGTATTAATTTACAAATTGCTGAATGTTTAGCAGACAAGAGTGGTTGGGATTAATTGCTCCTCAGGGCAATATAAATTTCATATATAAATACATATTTGAAGATAAGGAAAAAAGATAAATTCTACAGTTTATTTTGGTGGTAGGAAATGTTGATAAATGTTACAGGATTATCTACTATGATGACCCTTCTACCATGTCTGATACTGCGTTTGATGAAATATACGCGACGTGAATTTCCTGCCATCAGAAAGCCAGCCTGTTAGTTTGCCTTCCAATATCATAAAAAAACATATAACCTCCTCTGTTTTTCGTCCGTCCGTCCGTTAAAATTACAACCAATAAATGAAAGACCTCGAGCAAAAGTAATTTTACCAGCTACCTTACCGGAACACATCAACAACAAGCACTGACGTTATGGCGACATATATGGAATAGGTAAGGTTGTGGTACCAGTTCGGGTGAGTTGCTGCGGAACTCTACCAGCCAGTACGATATGTAGTAGAGTTCCGCAGCAACACTATGTTAGTGGCGGTAAGCCTGTGCGAAGTACATACAAACTTAATAACTAAAACTAATAAATACCTATAAATTACCCATTGCATTGCCCAAGTTTACGCTCGTGTATTAGAGTTATTAATCTCTTCCGGGAGAAACCCTTTAGATAATAGCACAAAAGTAGCCTATTTCACTTTTTTATACTTACAGAACTCCGTTGCAGTTTAAGGAGGACAACAAACAAATAAGCATACTTTCGAATTTATGACATTATGGTTAATTTAAAAAATAAAATTTAACATTTTAAAAAAATACTTTTTCGTTTAAAGAACTCCATTGAAGAGGTAAGTCATAATTTACAAAAAATTACCAGAAAAGAGGAAAAGGAAAGTTAAGTTCTTTCAAATAGTTAAATCACAATGGTGTAAATATTTAAAAGATAAATATTAAAGATAAATGACCATAAAAAAAACTTAATTTGCATGTACTCTGACCTTTTAACATACATTATGTACACATAGTAGTTACAAATGGTGTGAGAATATTCGTTTCCTTCTTAATAATTTTCAAAATGAATATCTTGAAATTAGTGCTAGTATTATAGGTTATAATTTCACTTCTTTCGTTTTTAAGATTTGTTGTTGAGTCGCAAATATTACGAAAAATTTAAGAGTGGAAGTATTCCTACATACAATAACTTTACTTATATTTTGACCACAATTACCAAATTAGATTCAAGAATTAACGCTTATTAATGCTTACATTCAAATTTCTGGCCAATAATCTATGTTTTATGCATTTTTAATAAAAAACAAAAAATGTTTTGACACGATGTTTTATATGTTTGTCTTTTTGGTAGATACGTCCTTTTTAAAAAAAACCAGAAAAAAAATACGGGCTAAAAAAATTTTCTTATCCATGAGATTTATTATTACATTATATATTATACCTTATTATTATAACCGAAATAGACTATTTTTTTCTAGCGCTAGTATTTAACCGGCTAAAATCGAACTTGAAAAATAATTTCCCTTTATTAGCGCCGTTTTGGAAGTGGACTAGAGCATAGGTGAAACCAGCAACTAACTTCTTAACTAAAATAAAACTAAATTTCATATTTCAACTTTTTCATTAACATAAACAACAAATTTATTTTTTCCTTAATCTCAGATATTTTCGGAAAACAATTAAAGTCATTTTTATTGACTTTGATGAAGTATCTGGGTATCAAATAGCTCCAGCAGATAGAGCTTCTCTAATCATTTTAATTACTTAATAGACACTCCATAGGTGTGTAATATTGACTTACCTATAATAAGTATCTAAATCGTGTAGGGCGAATTAAAATGTTTTTTCTATTTTGCTCGTATTCATGTCATTTTTGTCATCTTTAGAATATTTCCAGAAAATTTATAATTTTACCGAGACTAACTAATGACGAAATGTTTCATTTTTATGTAGGTAATGAATGTGATGGAGTAAAATAATTACTAGTATTACGAGTATATACAACGTTATAAATTCAAAAATCTGTCTGTTGCTTTTTCACGGCTAAACCGCTGAACTGATTTTGAGAAAATTTGATAAAATTATAGCCCAAGATCCAAGTTCCAACATATGCTATTTTTTTATCGAAAATCCACTTCAATGACTATAATAATAGGAGGTGAACGTTTTGTAACTATTTTACACTGACAAAGTCGCAGGCAAATAGCTAGTAGCCTATAAATCTACAAATACTTGAAGTTTTTCTATCTATAATATAAAAATGAATTGCTAAATAATGTAATTAACTAATAATAATAATGTAATGAATAGCTAAAAAAAGTAATATGTTGGTTGTTTGGCTTATTCTTTTTTGTTATGTTAGTTGTTGTCAGAAAAAGGTTCTGAAGAAGAGAAAAACCTTGAAAATTGCAGAGAATATGGGAAAAACAATACTTCATTTTTCCACATACAAACTGAACGGGTGGAACGAAGTTTGAAAGCTAATAATTTATATACTCTATGACAACTACGAGGATAACCAGTAGAACCTTTTCCTTAAATCGATTTACTTTTCGTATCAAGGAAGAATCTTTCTTATTAGTCTACAAACTAGACAACAATAAAAATAAGAATAAGACTATTTCAATAATAGAGCTTTGTCATTAAAAACGGGCACACTTCGCATACTACGGAACCCTAAAACGCCAAAACCAACACCTTGAAAGTTCTTCACGTACGTTCGACCTTTGCATTGCAATGTCGAAATACAAATTAACCTTTTAAAAATTCACCAACCTGTCGCACATCCAAGGTCAATCCTTTGTGATTCGAAATACACAACACAAACACTTTCCCAAGTTACACTTAATGCACTTCACTTAACATCAAAAACACAAACACATGCGCGTTCGATGATTCTCATCAGAGGACTGTCGTGTTAGTGGAGCTGTTAGCGCGTTGTGTGCTATCCCTTTCGCTGGCAGTGCATCTGAAAGGGAAAAAGAATTAGCAAGCCTCCAGCGAAAGCTTTTTGTTTTCATGTGTATAAGGCTGTTTACAAGAGGACAATTGGGAAGAGAAAAGGGTTTGCGGATTGCAACGTTCAAAGTTTAAATATGCTTCGTCTCGTTGTTCTTGGTCTCCGATAGACGCCAGCTATCAACGGAGTGCGGTTTTGATTCCCGATAGGGGCAGGCATTTCTTTGATGCAAGCATAGGTGTGATAAGAAGACTAGTTGGTAGAGTTTTGAAAATATGTTGATATTGATAAAAGGATCTCACCTATTTCTGTCGTCTTAAGGTCAGTGCTCACGATAGTCGTGTTCCAGTTTGAAAGGTAACATGCCTCTAAAAAACTAAAACTTTTTTATCTAATATGTGTGACAGAAAACGTGCATTTCTTTTTTAAGTAATCCATGTACTTGATAACCTTCACATACCATTTCTGTAATTAGGTTAGGAAAACAAACTATTATATCTGGAACATTACAATAGTGAGCAGTTACATTCTAAAAATAATTATTTTTAATTTGTTAAAATATCGAAAAAGTAATATTCCATTCTAAATCAAAGAATAATAAGTCGGCTTACGCCCAATGTTAATAATGTATCTCAATCTAATGGATTTCAAGCAATCTAGATAGCTGCGTATCCGACGGCCTATCCCATACCTAATTGCCATATTTATCCTGTCCACAAATATGTTATTGGCAAGCGATAACATAAAAATGGATCAAATTATCAATCTTGGACAGCAAGTTTTGGATTTGGATTGATTATTAATATTGGCCGTTAGACAGGTCTGTAGGAAAAATAACATTTGTTACAATATTCTCTGTCTACCATGCAAGATATTTAGCGTGAGTATTTGTTGGTATATGTAAGATGTACTATTTCCACTAGCAAACCCACGTTCCGGGTTTCAAATTATGAAAGTAAGTTGGACCATTTATACTGAGTGTTGGTATTTCTGTAATTTCTACGCTGGAGCACTTACGGGACAGCTTGTAAATCACATATTATAACATGAAGAAATTATAAGTTGGAGTACATGTTAATGAACTATAGCCTAATTAACATTTTGACTTTTCCCTCTCTCTTACGTTAAACCCTAAACCTAATTATATTTTAAAATTTTGATCAAATATTAATACACAGTATGTTATAAATCTTAATAATAAATTTGTATAATTTTTAAAAAATTTGCACACCACAATGTAAATAAATAAATAACAAGTCACACAAATTGAATCTAACCCCAAAGTAAGCAAATTATATGCTTGTGTTATGGGTGTTAGTCAAAGATACTATTACTTTCAAATACTTAAATAGATACCAGAATACAGAATGTGTTAGAATATGTTGGTAATAACAAATATCTTTTGTAACAGCTAATTTAACACACATTTTCAGCAAATAAATAAATTTAATTTTTCAAATAATTAAACTAGTTATAAATATAAATAATTGGCTTACAAGTTAAAGTGTATGTAATTAAATAATATTTATTATTAATATTAAAATATTAGCACACCAAAATATGGTTTAATATGTTGATGTATTTAAATATTTTTTGTAACATCTCATTAACCTACATATACCGCAAATAAATAATTTTCTTTCTTTCTTTCTAAGTAGACGCGATAAAAGTAACCTATAATCTTCCTTGGAATGTAGAGTAGAGACAACCAGACAAAAATCCTAAAATGCCAAACTGAATTTCTGTTCATTTTTAGTCGTCTTATTTGTTAACAACCGATAGAAAAAGGGGTGTTTGATGTGTGTGTGTGTCTCACGTTTATGGCATCGTAACTTTTGTACGGATGGAGAGATTTCGAAGCGGATTTCTTTTTTGAAACGTGCCGTGATCGAGACGTTTCTCAGCTTTTTGTTGACCAACCCGGAGATCGAATCCGGGACCTCAAGAAGTTAAGTGCGACGATCTATCGCTAGATAACAGAGGAGATGGATGTAAAGATGCAATTATACTGGTGCAAGATTAAACACTAATGTAATTGTGGGTATGTTTCCCTATTAAGTTTGTAGGTGAAAGAACAGTATATGTCTGTTATCTCGCAAGAAGCAAACCCGGGCATTGTTCCGCAAATTCCCAGGCCGTCCCGCACTACACGCTACGGTAGTTTCTGAGTTATGCGTAAACTTACAGGCTAATTAACATTACAAAATGGCGCGTGCTTTTTTACTTGTTTATTGGGTTCTACATCTCAAATAGATTATTAACTCTAATTATCAGTTACTAGCCGACCCGGCGAATTTCATTCACTTTGCACTCAATTCTCTCTGCCTAACCTGCATCTCAGTACGTTTCGCGCGTAAGATAAATAAATGTTATTGGACAAATAAAAAAAATGAAATAAACCTAAATCACTACATAGTATAAAACAAAGTCGCTTCCTTTGTCCCTTTGTATGCTTAAATCTTTAAAACTACGCAACGGATTTTGATGCGGTTTTTTATTAGATAAAGTGATTGAAGAGGAAGGTTTCTATGTATATTTTATATCCGTTTTAAGCCGGAGCGGGCCGCTAGTAAATAATAAATAAAAGATACCTGTATATTCAAATATTAGTATTTATTCTGGATTCCAAATAATTTAGTTACTTCATACTGAATGCTGTTATGTCTATAATTTATAAGAAAACTAAAAAAATAAGTTAAGTCGGACTACGCCCTAATGAATTTTCATTTTGACTTTTTGACGGGACCACTTTGACGGTAACCTCTTAAGTGAGTGGGATAAAAATTATCCTGTGATCTTTCTGTGAAAATAAAGTAGTAAAAGAAATAAAAGCAAATTTTCGTTACATTCGGTTCAGTAGACTCTGCGTGAATAGCTGTCATGATACACAAAGAAAAAAACAATAATGTCTTCTGCCGCCCCTTTTTAAACACTTGCACCTATTTCTTTAAAATATTTCAATGTATAGAATTCAATCTTGAACGTTTTATTATAAGTATAGATAAGATATAGATATATAATCTATTATTATTGTAATTTATCTCTTCCTCGGGCAACCGTTGATAAAATTCATAAAAATCGGTTCATCCGCATGCACCTTGTTTCTTTTTTAATTAGCATAGTCTATAATAAGTATTGTAAAACGCGGGTTACTTTTAAGCAATTCACTATAAAATAATATATATAACGATTTTTTACAACTTCACCGAACTTGGTGGGCCGAGCAGAGTGCTCAGCCCGAGACATCATTAATTTAGATGGATTGGGCTGTTTCCTACAACGCCAGCACCAAGGGCTGTCTCCCGGGAGACCGTACCTCGACTTGGTGCTGCGTTCTGGTTACTGGGTGGACTTGGTGGAGGAGTATTTGTGGCTCGTCGCTCGGCGTTAGGCGCCAGGCGCAAGAGAGGTCTTTGTCGCCGAGACCGGCGGCGACGGTGTAGTGTCATCTGTTGAGTGTCAAGGTCCCTATTATAGTAATAGTAGTTAAAGGATTAGCATAATTACTTAATTTGTCAGAACCCATGACCATGAGTTCAGGTTCGACTTAATGACAAGAACTTGGGTGTTGAACATAGATATACGTGTTTCAGATTTTTAATATTACTTATTATAGGTACTTAATATTTATATTGGATCGCCTCTATGGTCTAGCGGTCCGGGTGTTGGACTTGACTGCATGTGTCCCGGGTTCGAATCCCGGGTCGACCAACAAAAAGAAAATTGGATTTTTCCAATTTTCTAATAAAAAAAATGTTGGTCCGAATTGGAAATGTGCCCGGTTGGCGATAGGCTTGCCACCTATCACATTGTGGGACTTAGTGTCTTCGGCTAGTCGTGGGTGCCTTGGTTGTACCTCTGCCTATCTCTTCGGGGATATGGGCGTGAAGATACTGTAGATATATATTTATATTAATATTCTGTATATTATTGAATTCTTTATATGACCGATAGATTTACACCCGTATTCAAGAAGCATACTTGATTAAATAATAAAAAACTCTGTGCGAAGTATCGTACTTCCTTCCAATTCATGAAAAATACTTATAATTGATTATATTGAACTAAGTATTGTTCATGAGGTGGGTGGCTTGACGTAAGAAATGCGTAGCTAACTATATATATATACCACTAAAAAAAGTAAGTAAGTACGTATATTTATGCCCATAACCAATCCCGGGTAACATTTTTTTTATTAGAAATTAAGACACATTTTCTTTATGTTACCCAACCCGGAAATCGAACCCAGGACCTCATGAAGTCAAGCTCAACAACTGGACTGCTAGACCATAGTTGTATAATACCACTAAACTGTTTTATTGGCACCCACAATACACACAACACAAAAGTTTTGCTGTGTGTGTGCGTATGTGCGCGCGCGCACGTGTTTGTGTGTGTGTGTGTGTGTGTGCGTGTGTGTGTGTATGTTGTGTGAAGATGGATATATAGTCTTTGGCTTACGTTAGATCCAATTCAGTCATAACGCATTGTCTTTCCTATTTTATCATGGCATAATACGTTTACAATTTTAGCGGGAAATTGCAGATTAAATAAGTTTATTTGGATTTTACTTCAAGGGGTTGTCAAGTTCAAGTAGTATTGGCGCAAAAAAATCGAAGTTGTTTCGCGCTTAAAAAAAATATTTAGACAAAATAAAAATTAAATCACGTAGGCTACTTTAATAATGAATTAATGGTAAAGTACTTGGAAACAAAAGCCGCCATCGGCGTGACAAAGGAGTCACTTATTAAAATTGAAGAGGTGCATTCAGTCCACCCTCGCACCATTCATAGTTCAAGCAGAGGCGACACGTACGTGGTTGAGAGGGGACCTCCAGGATATCTTGATTTATGTACAGTTCACAACAAAACTGTTTGCATTTCAAAACAATTCTTACTGTATTTTTTGTAATATGTAGTTAAAGGGTCATAGAGTTAGCACCTTTAATTAACAAATAGCAAATATGCAGATTTCGCAATGAAAGCGATAAAAGTGGAAATCATTTGTTTGCTAAATACTTTATATGTAAAACTACAAATCATTTTGAATTATTAATAGGAAATTGCTCAAGATTAATTATTAAAAGTTACAATTTATTTGTATATCTAAATTTGTTTAAAAAAGTATGTGATGCCTAAACTAAAATAATAGCTTTGAGTTTCGAATCACTGGTACAGTTTCACATTGGTGAAGATCCTCTTTTACATTATAGGTTAATGAAATATGTATATTTACACACATACATACATACATATCTTCAAGTCCCTAACGTGGTAGGCAGAGAGTATCGAGTGCCAGACCTCACGATCCTGACAAACCTGTCTTGCTTCCTTCACATTCATAACCCTTTTCTTACAAACACGCCGGTTTCGAAGACTCTTGACACCACCCTCGGATAATATCCAATTGATCTGCTCGTGAAATGTCAGCCTTGGTCTCCCCGGGTACCTACATCCATCCACATTCGCATTGTATGTCTGCTTTTTCAATCTTTCATCTGTCATTCTTTCCACATGACCGAACCAGCGGAGCATGGCCTTTCGCATGTATATTTAAAATACTTTATTGCTAATGTGGTAGAATAATTATCATTTGTTAACGTCAAACGCAATCAACTATCATCTTAATCATAAAAAAGTATCTTTACGCCCATATAGGCATGATTTGAGTAACACTTTTATATGACTGCGAAGAGTTAGGCAAAGGCACAATCAGGTCACCCACAACTAGCCGAAGACACTAAGAATCACAATCATAATAATAATAAAAACTCATCTGGCGTTCCTTCTAGACCCATTATGATCATTAAGGGTGATGTAATCAACATAAATCATGTAAGTTTAAAACAATTAGTCTTCGTGACTTTAGTGATTATTAAAAATGCATTTATATTTGTAACTCTATTGAGTTAAATGTTGATTAGGTTGCAGATGCAATTAAACAATAATTCTTGCAAGCTTGCAACTGAATAATAAAGCCTGCAATAAAGCACCAGCGTGAACATAAAATTTGCAATCAAACAAAAAATATGGCATTTATGCAACCAACTCTATTCTAAGGATTAGACTTGTCAAAATTGATCAATATATCCATATGATGTTACAATTAGATAATTACAAACAAGTATCTTCACGCCCATATCCCCGAAGAGGTAGGCAGAGGCGCAACCAAAGCACCCACGACTAGCCGAAGACACTAAGTCCCACAATGCGATATTTGGCAAGCCTATCGCCAACCGGGCACATTTCCAATCCCGACCAACATTTTTTTTTATTAGAAAATTGGAAAAATCCAATTTTCTTTTTGTTGGCCGACCCGGGATTCGAACCCGGGACCTCATGCAGTCAAGTCCAACACCCGGACCGCTAGACCACAGAGGCGATAATTAATATTTAAGAACAATACTTGTTTAGTGAAATACAAAGAATGTTGTTACTACAAAAAGATGTAATGTATCTGCTCCTACTAATTGCGCTTAGTATTATTCTACAGTTTTTAAAATAAATACTATCTTTTCTTATCACATCTAGGCTATTGCACAATAGGCCTAACATCCCGGCCACAGGACAGCGACCCACGCTGTAACATCTATGGTGTCTATAGGCCACGGTTATCTCTTACCATCAGGATAGTCGTGTGCTTGTTCCTTAACGTCTGACATAAAAATAATATATATACATAAATAAATAAGAATAAAGAAAGTCGGGTTAGTCACAACACTTACAACACGAGGTCTGTTGGACCAATTTTCATGGTTTTTGATTCGTCGGAATTGTCGAAAGGTGAATCAGTCGTGATAGTTAAGCCGATTAGGCTGAAAATTGATGGAGAGGTAGCTTGGAAACGGGAAAAGGACATGGGGTACATTTTCTCCCTTACAACAGCGAGGAAACTAGGAAAAACGACATTTTAATATTTCCCATACAAACTGAACGGGAGCGGCGGAACAATGTTCGCCGGAACAGCTAACTGTATTATGTATAATACATGTACTAAAATAACTATAATATTAAATCTGTGAATGAAATATATTTTTAATATAATACAGTAATCAAAACGAGGGTTATTATTTTTTTGTTATTGGAACGAAGTTCCTTATTGCGCGTTGTGAATGGGGGCTAGATGGAAAAAATTCTTACGAAAATGTTGTCACGACACTTGCTTTGAGGTCCTGCGGTTCAGTAGTTGGACTTGACTGCATGAGGTCCCGAGTT
>NJDC01007101.1:15336-51824 GCA_002245475.1 Calephelis virginiensis | reverse complement strand
GTTACAGGTTCAAATCCTGTCTGAGGCGAAATTTTTTCTTTGTTTAAAATTTATAGAAAATTTATTCCAAGCACAGGGCAAGTGCTAAAATAATAATATAAATAAATTTTTGATAAAACGTAAACTAATTTTACTTTTTTCGTAAAACGTATAACATTTCGTATAATAATGACTTATATTAAAATACTAAAACAAACCCGCAACGTTTCTATTAATAATTTTTGTTTGCATGTGTATCGTGTTTTGATTTGTAATTATTTATACTTCGAATTATCTTTTTAATAATTGTGGTGTACCGCAAGGTAGTAGTTTAGGGTCACTTTTTTTTTTAATTTATGTAAATGATATGCCTGATGTTATCAAGTATGGTTCTATTTTATTTACAGATGTTGCTGCCCTTAAAAGGTGTAAAAAGTTGTAAAAGTAAAAAATATTTAAAAAAGGTAACAACTGAAGCTATGACTAAATATTAGAATTTATTGGTTTGTGTATGTTCGGATGAGAATCAGTGGGCAGGCTCAAACACATGTCTTTTAGTTTATCAAAGATATGTTTTTTCTGTTTTACAATATGGCATCTGACGAAATTCTGTAGATTTAATTAGTATCTGATTTATATTAGTTCTGTAGATTTAATTATATTGGAGTTCATGTTTTGGTTGTACGTGTATTTGTAAAAAAAACCTTATTATTTGTTTAAATTGAATACATAAGTACTAGGAAAATCACATTTTAGATATAGTTAACTAAAATATTTTAACTAACTTGTGTAAAAATATGTAAATGATAATAATTAAGTTGGTTACACATTTGCATACCACAACGTAGTAAAATATATACGTACGTAGTTACGAATAAGTTTTTTGTAACACATTTTAAACACACTAATCCGCAACTAAGTTAATTTCATTTTATTTCGTGAAATAAAATACAGCTATTCGTTCCGTATAAAGTGGGAACAAGGTATGTCTTTAAAGTTTGAGCACCCCAAGTACAACTCCAACCCCAAGAAGAGAAGAACGTAACTTCATTTTTATTACGGATTTTTATAAAAAAGTTTAAAAACAAATACTAATTCAAAAATGCAAGCAACAGCTAGTTTGTAACATTTTCTAATATTTAAATTCATTTGCAAGTAATTGGCAACACAAAACTAGTTCGTTAACTTTTAAAACAGTAGGGAAATTAAATATGAATTCAGTTAACTAATAAAGCCATTCAATCACCATTATTTAATTAGGTTAGTTTACTTGTAGGTTACACTAACAGGATCATACGTTGCCTTTTTCATTAAGGAGGTAACATATTGAAATAAAGCTTCTAAAGCACTATTATTGTAATTCCCAATGGAATCACAAGCATTTAGCTCTCTGAAAGTTTTACATTCAACTATCAATTTTATCCGAAGTTGGTGTCAAGAGTCTCCGCAACCAGTGTTTATATTAAAGCTTGTTTTAAAAAGTTTTTTTATTTTAATTTATTTTATACTTTTTCTATATATAATTCCCGCCGCCTAGAGACACCAAAAGTGGTGTAGGTGCGTTGCCAAATGGAGGCCGGGATGTTAGGCCTTGATCAAAAATAAGTTTACCGGCTACCTTACCCTCCGAACCAGAACACGTCATGACGTTATGGCGGCTGGAATAGGGAAGACGGTGGTACCAATCTGGTTGTAAGCCTAAGATGTATAGTACCAATCCAGGCAAGTCGCTTTGAAACTCTACCACCTAGTTTGACGGAACGGTGATAGTAACGGTAAGCCTGTGCTCCCCTTTTGCAAGCTATCTGGCACAGGAAGGCAGATGGTCTATTCTGCAAAGGAGCCCAGACCACACAGGGGAAAACCGTTTTGAAGGGTAAAAGGTAATATACAACAGGGTTCGCCCAAGTATCTTGAGGTTTCCTCAGTGTCGGCAGGTTCTTACCTTGATTTGGGTGTTTGGAAGAATGTGCCACTTATTTCAGCTTATAGCTGACTTGTGCCTGACGAAACATAAGTCCGGGTTTCATTTTAGCGTTGTCTTTGGCCTAGAACGGTTGCAGATCAATGCCGATGACGCCCATCCCTGTAAATCATGCAAATCATAGTTAATCAATCGATGTTACGTCAAAAAGATTTCAAACAACATTTCATTCAGCAAACCCTTTATTATAGGAAAGCACAAAAAACTGGAATATCGCACCATGTTTTATTTACAGAGATGTCACATTATTTTCTTATTATTTTCGGCTAGCCCTTTCGTTTGATACCCATATCGTAGAAGTGCATAAAAATTACTATTGCATCATTTTGGATGATTCTCCATATTGGATCTAGAGTGATGTCACATTTTTTTTCGAGTTGCTCTCAACATGTCCTTTCGTTTGATACCCATATTGTAGAAGTGCATTAAAATATTTTTTACCATCTAAGGTGGTCTGTCATATCAAATTTATAATGACGTTACATTGTTTTTCGAGTTGGTCTCAACGAGCCCTTTCATTGGATACCCATATTGTAGAAGTGCATGAAAAGCATTTATTCTGCCATCTTTGATGACCTCCCCTTATTGGACTTAGAATGACGTCACATCATTTTTCGAGTTGCTTTCAACGAGCTATTTCATTTGATACCCATATTGTAGAAGAGCATTAAATAACTATTCCGCCATCTGGGATGATTCACCATATCGAATTTAGAACGATGTCACATTATTTTTCGGGTTGCTCTCAACGTGTCCTTTCATTTGATACGCATGTTGTAGAAGTGCATTAATATAATTTTCGCCATCTAAGGTGGTCCGCCATATCGAATTTAAAATTACGTCACATTGTTTTACGAGTAATAATTCTCAACGAGCCTTTTCATTGAATACCCATATAGTAGAAGAGCATTAAAAATACTTATTCCAACATCTTGATTGGCTCGCCATATTGGATTAAGTCACATTATTTTTCGAGTTTGTATCAACGAGCTTTTTCATTTGATACCCATATTGTAGAAGTGTATCAAAAATAACTATTTAGCCATCTTGGGTGGTCCGCCGTATTGGATTTAGAATGACGTCCCATATTTTATCGTGTATTGTCGTCCAAACTAAACGTGTATACAAAATTTCAGCTCAATCGGTTAAAGTTATGTGCTTCAAAATTGAGTTCAAAGATTCCACAAGAACAAATTACACACATTGCAAGTTAAATAAAAGCTTTTAAAATACGAAACTGCAAACAGTATATCTGCAGTTGAGTGTACTCATGAAATTACTGATAATTCGGATCAGGTCCGAGCTGCACATGATGAATATAAATCGTCGCCAGTATTTTATGTGTATATCTTAGTGCGCCATTAGAAGTAAATTTTTGACTTCCATGTAGTACGATGAGAAATTAACTAATTAACGAGTAATAAAGTCAACCACTCCAATGGATAGCCCTCAAATGCTGCTTAAATCCTTCCGAATTTTAAGTGCTTTATATAATTTAATAGCAGTAATGCTGCAAATAACCGACTTCCATTTCTGTAAATAAATTATCTCCGTATACAAAAGTTGAGCATTCACCATCATTTTCCAGACATTCCGTCATCAGATTTAGATTTACCAACGACCACCACCTCCGAAATACGTTCTATCAAATGAGGAATTTTTTTTTTAATCTGTTTAAAAAATGACGCATAAATCGTTTTACGTTTACGTTTTATAAATAAATAGGAGTCGAACTTATAATATAGGTTAACAACTTATCAAAGTTGGTTAAAAATGGCACATGACTAAGTGCTGGGTTTGTCATTTTCTTTGAAAAGAATGGAACCAACACAAAACTTACAAAGTTCCTCTGGTTAGATTCACTCTCCGAGAAAGTCAACCAAAACATTATTCTGAGTACTAACAATAACCACCGTACAGCGTAAGATACAATTTAATACCATTAAACCTTCAAAAAACAATTTTATTAACGCGCGTAGTCTAGGTATCCAAAAAAATAATTAAATATAACACAAAAAACTATAATCAGATGTAGATCAAATTTATATGGGACTTCACTTCTCAACCATGAGACGAATCGTCGAATTCCATATATAAATGGCGGAGCAATTACGTAACAAACATACAAAAAGCCTTACGCGACAGGTTAGTTTTACCACCACTCATGAAAACTGGGTTTCAAACCGGTTGAAATATTTATTTATACATTATATCCTTTGTCATCATTATAGATTGTGAAATAGTTGCCACCCTATCTAGTTTGTGATAGTTGCCATGCCTTGCGATCATTGTGGTAAGACTGCCAAAAAAACTCAACTAATTTTGTAAGTTTAGAAAACGGGTGCAAAAGCTTTGAATTGCAAAAAACAATAAATTAAAAAGCGCGAAGAACATCGTTTTCAATAAAGTACTAGTTACTTTTGTTGTGTTGGACAGTGTTTATACATTTGTTCGACTTACAAATGCACAAAATCGATCATAAGATCAGTAGGGTTACTCTCGAAGCTCGATTCATGCATTATTGGAAATTGGAATCGAATATGTCATTTTAGGTACTTTTGAACACAATACTGGCGAATTATTACCATTTAGTTAATAGTAAATAGTAAATTATTTTATCCTTTTCGTTGAATTTATTTGTAACTAAATGTTAATAATCCTCTAATTCTGTGTTCACAAGTACCTAAAGTGACATATACGATTCCAATTTCCAATTCGCATGATATCGAGATTCAAGAGTAACCCTACTGATCAAGCTAATAAAAGTAGGCCAACATTAATATTGCCTTGTACTGAATAAAGGCTTTTTATTTTGGTTTGAAAAATACGCTTTTAATTTGAACTGGACGTAGCCATGGATCCAACATAATGTGAGCTGTATTTATTTTTAATGTATTCAGCGCCTTGCGCTGACACACTTCTGCACCGCGGTAACGACATCGATTGACATTTTTCTAAGCCTGAGCGTTTGATGTTGAATGACATAATATCAACTTTTTATTAGATTAGACAGATGGACGTGTGTGTGTAACGCTATCCGTACACACAATACACTACTTCGAGGTCTTTATTTATTCCTATTTTGCAGAACATAACTCGAAAATCATTAATTGTTAGAACATACTTTTGGACTACTATAACGCATGTAGTTAGATGTCACAGTACTGAACGATATAGCGATGCCGTATTAGGACATGCCATCTATATAAGTTTTTCACAGCGTTTCTTTCTTCTGAGCCCGTCGCGTCTCAAAAGATGAGATCGCATAACGGCAGCCGACGGCAAACCCTCCAACAAATCTCAATACAATACAAGACAAACAACTTATCGAAAATTCGTAAGACGAAGGGAGATTAAAAGCACTGTATATTGCCGCGGCATTTCTTACAGTGTCGGCCGGTAGTCGTTTTGTCGGCTACCTGCCGCTTTCTTCAAGCTACTTCTGAGGCACACAAGCTAGATGCTTGCATAAATTTTTTTGCTCACAAACAAAGTCACTTAAATGAATATTGTATTTTATTACATAAATGACAGTACATTTACACTGATAATTGAATTAATTAGTGCAGAACTATTGCCAAACCATTTCAAAATATCAAAACACAAACACAAACAAAAGTGTTCACTTCTGCCAGCACTCCCGGAGTGCAAACCTTTTAGTTTTTTTTTTGCTTAATTTAAAGAATATAAAAGAAAACAGGTCTCGTTCAGTGAGTGTGCAGTGGTTAATAGGACTTGAGTGCCGCTACATAATCCAAATAGACCGATTCCTTATATTTTGGAATCTTGGGTTTAATTCGATCGATCGGAGATTGGATTCTTAATATTTACGGTTCATCGACACAGAATCTTCGAAATGGAAATGTGCGACCTAATGGGTTTTACTAGTTTTGTCTACATACCTTAACCTAAGGTTATACAATCCTATTAATTTTTAACTTTTGACATACTAAGTAAGATCCGTTTTCTCAAATAGCACTCAAATGTATACGTTGATAGCTGTTAGCAACAAATAATAACGCAAAGTTGAAACTTAAATCTGAAGCAAGAGTTAGCTGTGGCTGTATTACTGACTTCAATTTCCATGTCATTTCGGTTTTCATTGAACTTTGACCTAATCCATAACGGATAGTTTTAAGTTTGTACGTAGTAACTATTAATTACGAAGTAACTTTTTATCGGTGGTGACTTGGCTTAAGTCAAAGTGATCGGCCCCGATCGGATTTAGAACAGGTCGGATTTTTAAAAAAAATATTTACTTTACATACATAGAAACATATACTACCGCCTTAACTACCGTCTTTTAAACAATAGTAATTTAACGTCAAATAAAAAATAAAAAAATATCTAAAAAACAAAAAAAAATATCACTATATGTCAAGACTACTTACATTATAAAAAAAAAGATCTTCCAAAGATGAATAACGGACATGGGCGAGTATTCACCGTCGCAAAACTCTTTCGCAGTCATGATGGTAAAGTATGGCATTACTGTGTGGGTGGGCTGTCTGGGTATTCTTCAAATTTACTTTAAACAGAAACCGGACAATCATTATTGTCATACCATAAAAATATAAATACGTCAAATATGTAATGTGACAATAGCTAAGAAATACCGTTAGTCGATCTAATTAAATATTATTACATTTTAAACGTAAATAATAACTCGTGCCAGATCCCATCATTAGGTTTAAACACTTACTTAGGAATCTAAACACTAACAGAAGAATAAAAACAATATAATGTACCTACGTAGAAGTTTTTTTATGGTAATCATTGAATCGCAGCAAAACTGCAATAAATCGACGTCGACTTCAATAAGTAAATCATCGACGTAAACAAAATTACGTATTTTCCTCGATTTCTCTGGAATTCCATCATCATATATAGACTTGGTGGCTAAAGGATCATCTTAGGAGAACGTTCTTTAATTTAAAAAAGAATTGAAATGGGTTCAAAAATAACAGAGAAATCGATTAACATACATAATCAATATAAGAGTCGAACGGGTCACCTCCTCTTTTTTGAAAGCCGGTTAAAAATCATAAAATATGTACCATTTACAGTTACTGTATAATGTGAAAATGTCTTACTATTTAGGTAGCCCTTAATCCAAAATACACAGCTGGATTATTGGCGAAAAAGTAGCACGAGCAAGCTAGAGTTCCATAAAATATTGTACAGAGTATCAGATTTCTAGTTTTATAAAAACGTTGTTATGGAATGTAATAAGGAGTTCAAATTTTTTCCTAATTTGTCTCTAGGTGTTCAACGCAAAAAACGTAGTGCCAGCATATCGTTTATATTGGAATACGTTGTATATCGGATTCAATAAATACCATTTGTTTCTGAACAAAAATTAATGATAAATTTAAAAAAACGTATTGACAAAAACATGATAACCAAGTTTAATATTAAAGATGTAAAATAAGCCTTTATTTTGCTAATTCCGCGTAAACAGTGTAACCGGTTATTTGCCACAACGGTTACACTGCTTACGCGGAATTAGCAAAATAAAGGCTTATTTTACATCTTTTATAATGGATTTCCGCAAAGTAACGCCTGATTCAATAAAAGTTTAATATTAAAAATACTGGTCTCTGTCGACTCTACCGCCAAAAGAATTGAGACATATTTGAGTGCCAAGTTCTCTGTAGGAAAACCTAACATTTAAATAAATTAACTCGCACAGTAATTTTAAAATCACAGCCAGAGTTTGGCAACGCACTATGAAGAGTTGGAAGCATTTGCCAAAAAAAGTCTTTCAAATCTATGAAAAATGAACCGACAACAGTCACAAGTTCACTGCACAAACATCAGCAGACACTTAAATAACTTGAATGAAAATATAGTTAGATAATGTTTGTGTTCGCTACAGCTACGGATGCATACCAGGCAACAAGACAGAGTTTGAATATTCAGCAAACCTGACCGAAGAAGAGTTCCAGGAGCACCCCATAATCAACTGGGATGGCATTATCTGGGTCAACCGGCCACTGTACCTGTGGTGTGTTCAGGCCATTCTCGCCATGATCTCCCTGGCTGAAGCTATCTTACTGGTTTATTTGGGATATAAGGTAATATTATGATATGGAAAAAGATTGACATCATGACGGTAAGAAATACACGTCGCCTGTAGATGGTAAAAATACTTACCAGGCATTCCGATGCTAGAATATTAGGAATCTCAAGTGAGTTCGAGAAGACGAAAAGGTAAGGTTTATTAGATTAGGCTTACCCTGTAAATCGGAACATGACAGTGGCGAGTACTGAAGAAAGGTAGTAAGGAAATGGTACCAACCCTTTGCCATTGTAAGATTTAACCATCTAGTCTAACTAGTGACACTAGTTATATATTTAAACTCATTAGAGCACTACGTTATTCTAGTAGAGGCCGTATTTAATAATGCAAAGGCTTGTGACTTTAAAGTGGAGTGATATTTTATTAATGCCTGTGTAATTTTTTATTGAATTTGAAATTAATTAATGGATTTCTTGATGGTCATAAGTTCAACAAATACCGAGTTAACCGTGACGCAAATTAAAGAGCAACAATAGACGTTTCGCCGAATAAAAAGCAAAAGTATGTTTGTGCCATTGTTATAGTTATAAAAAATAGTGTAATGAAATATTGAGGGTTAGATCTAAAATATACGACTCAGGATTGAGTTCAAAATAGTAATTAATTTTACTAAATTCTTTTTAGGGCAATATTTGGCAACAAGTGCTTTCGTTTCATTTCATTTTGGAAATGGTCAACACTGTTCCTTTCGCATTGACTGTAAGTATTGTTTTATTTTTTAGTGGCTTTACCTGCGCGATTAAAATCTTGACCGTTTTTGATGCATTTTTCTCTTTAAGCGGAAAATTGATCCCTTAATTAAGGGAACCCCGACCAAAATCATAGTCAATCTATGATGATGAACGAAAACTGTATAATGAGCTACGTATGTTAGGCGTCGACAGTACTTGTCTACAGTACAAATAGTCCTAGAATATAAAATGTAAAACTAAAAGAGAAGTTTTAAAAGATTTTGTGAAGAACCGTGCAGGACCTTCGACAACTAAACCTTTTCTAGTCATCATGCTGTGTGTATAACGTCACCTCTACTAGCTGCTGTGAGATAGGTACTCATATGACAAAAATCATATGTTAATGTATGAAAATGTTAACGTTCCGCAGATGTACTCGTCGGATTGACCACAATAATTTTGCCGAGGTTTGCTGACGCTTGCGAACAACTTGGTGTGCTAGAAGCATAATATTTGCATTTATTAAAATCCTACTTTACAGACTTTAATTTATTAAATAGTAAACATTTTTTACGTATAAACCACCCCAGTTATTCTATTTTACATGTAAATATGTCTCTTTGTGTTAGTACTGACATGATGGTTAAAGGTTTTATGTTATTTGTCCCTACTTGTATTAATACATATATCACTCTCAAAATATACAAGATACGATCCCTAGCTAGTACTTCATCAACGCAAATCATTCGGAATTGGCAGTAATTGTTAACTGACTGGCAATTTAAATCTCGTTCTCATTTAAATGTACGAGTGAATGACGCTTCAGCAATTGTGCTAATGGGACAAAATCAAATATACTGCTTGGGCTCATTACATCTTTGTGACCATGTCAACTGTTAATGCAAAAATCTGTCAGCTACACTTTCACAGTTAAACCGTTGGATCGATTTTGATGAAATTATGCATGTAGTTGAAAGCCCAATTTCTAACATAAGCCACTTTTTTCAAAAAGCAACCCCCAAAGATGAACGTTTGTATGCGAATCTAATCTAAGTCACTTGCAAACAACTAGGTTAGTATAATGTTACATACATACATACATACATATCTTCACGCCAAGTCCTTTACCCGGTAGGCAGAGAGTATCTAGTGCCAGACCTCACGATCCTGACAAACCTGTCTTGCTTCCTTCACATTCATAACCCTTTTCATACAAATACGCCGGTTTCGGAGACTCTTGACACCACTCTCGGATAATATCCGATTGATCTGATCGTGAAATGTCAACCTTGGTCTCCCCGGGTACCTACATCCATCCACATTCGCATTGTATATCTGCTTTGCCAATATTTCATCTTACATTCTTTCCACATGATCGAACCAGCGGAGCAAGCCCTTTCGCATTTTAGCACCAACACTTTCTTTCAAGTTTAAGTTTAGTATAATGTTAGTTTAAAAATAATGGCCGACAATGTAAAATCGTATCATATTGTACTACTTTATTTGTTTAATTACAAGCTCAAGTGCTAGAAGTTACATAATTTATCCGACTATATTATAATTCATATATTCAACGAAACGTAATCCGTAAGCTTAACCATTCGGAAATTGCTCACAAATAAAAAAATCAGACTTAATTAATCTTACTAATGGTACAAAATACTACAATCCGTAATCAAAACGACTCGTTTCTTGAATAAATATTCAACCTGGCATAAATATTCAAACAATAGGGATAATCAAGATGCCAGTAACATGATAATGAATGTATTGTAGGTGCCGTTCCCGCCGCTGCGTAATCTGTTTATCCCGGTATTTTTAAACTGCTGGCTGGCGAAGAGGTCGCTGGAGAATATGTTTGTAAGTATTGTTGTGAAAACTATAATCGAGGACTGAAAAACAAAAATATTCCCTAGAGGGGCACTGGTGTCGGACTATCGGTGAGTGGCCTTAATGTGACTGGCGTTAAAAACCCTCGGGTAACGTATTTTTTAAATAGGTGCAAACTTCGTCGCAAGTCGGATCCCAGTTGGCCGAACAAAGATAATTCTGCTCCTTGCCGTGCAGGATTTTCTTTTGTTAATAAATACACACCGAGACGTTGCCAATATAAAACAGATGTGTCAATCATCTTTTGTAGTTGTAACTCGTAAGAAAAGAATCTACAATACCGTTTGACAAGGAAAATTTCATTCCCATTCCCAGCTATTGCATTCTAGTAGCAGGAATTACTAATACGTTAAACATTCGAGCAACTCTACCACCTGGTTCAGAAATAACATGAAGTTTTTATTCTAGAATGATTTACACCGGGCAATGCAAAAATCTCAATCGGCGTTGTCACAGCAACTGATGATCCTGTGCGTCACACTCCTCTGCTTAGTATTCACCAGGTACATCATACTTGTGGGACACATTAATGTTGCATGTTTGCAATATTAGTATACAAGAAAGAGTATTTGATAAACTTTAGCAAATGTTCTGAATCTCGAATTTGCTTGCTATCAATAAAAAAACCTGAGTAATGTGATTTGCGAACAGTAAGAATTTTATGTGCTATGCAAATCAACTCACTAAATTTCCGAAGAATGGCACATACCTATATCTTATCAACTTTTAATAAATTTTATAATGCATTATGTGTGTTTTGTTTGCAATTTGCTTCGAGTATATAACGAAATCCTTAAATTCATTTTATTTTGTTTACAGATCAAAGATTGGACATAAGTGTATATACGTATAATATTTTGTATATGTATATATACAGGGTTACTTTGATAGGACCATCAAATTCAATGTAAGGCAGTTAGTTAAGTTACAATTCGCAAAAAGGCTTCTATTTGTCACTCTATGCCGTACCTAGTTCAAATCAGAGCGTTACCACCATCTGCGAACGCAACTGGAACCAGTTTAAGCTTTGTTTTAAATGTTATGAGTCATAACCACGCTTCTAGTATTTTGCTTTGGATAAAAAAATATAAATAGATATTTTTCTTATATTTATGTACCTACTTCGTAGATGGAAAGTGTCGATGCGAATCGTTTCCAAAAAAATTGGCCAAAAACCAAGGTCACCCTGTATATGTGTTGAGTATATAATCAAACGCCATTAGAAAGTTATATGTACTTATTCCCCTTGGTCATCACATCGCACCTGGACAGATGGGCCGATTTCGCTAATTCTTTCTATCAGGAAATCACTATCAGGAAAAGGTTAATATGATAGAAAAAATGTTTAAATACTAATATTGAATTAAAATAAACTACTCATCTGCATCTAATAGCAATTGTCAATAAAAATGCTTGTAATTTTAAAAACAACTTAAAATAGCCTGTACCTACACTTTGGCCCGCACGTGGTGGGAGCGGTTTTCGAACGACGAAAACTTTCGAAAACAGTTTTCAGTAGCTAATTTTATTATGGACTAATGAATAAATGTAACTGTCCTAAACAGTGTTTGCGGCATTCAGCATTTCCAACGAGCGGGTCACAGGCACCTGAACTTATTCCAAGCTACCTACTTCGTGGTCGTGACCTTCTCCACCGTGGGGTATGGTGACTTCGTGCCGGACATCTGGCCATCGCAACTCTACATGGTCATTATGATTGGTGTTGCCCTCGTCGTGCTACCAACTCAGGTGACTAAATTATTATAATTAATGCAAGTTTTACAGTTTGTGTATAAGGTACTCTTTTTACCGTTACTATAGTTCTTGTGATCCTATATCAGGACATTTTATCCTAACTCAAAATTTTCTACCAACATCTTATCGAGGTCACCGTCTGTTGCGACGTCGGGATCCTTAAAAAAAATCTTATATGTATTTTTATTTTTATGATATTAGAAGGCAACAAGCAGACGGATTTCCTGATGGTAAGAAATTCACGGCGCCTAGAGGTACCCAAGTTGATAATGGTGCGTTTCCAACCAGAGGCCGGGATGTTAGGCCTCGAGCAAAAGTAAGTTTACCGGCTACCTTAACTGCACACCACAATGTGGTAGAATATGTTGCATTCTTAAATATCTTTATAACAACTTTTTAACACACATATTCCGCAAATAAATAATTTTTATTTCATTTCATTTCCAAACCGGAACACGTCAACGGCAAGTCCTGACGTTATGGCAGGAATAGGTAAGGAGGTACCGGGCGAGTCGCTGCAAAACTCTACCATCTAGTCAGATATCACAGGGTTAGTGACAGTAAGCCTGTACTCGCCTTTTACGAGCTGCTTGGCAGGAAGGCAGATGGTCTATTCTGCAATTGAGCCCGGACTAACACGGGGAAAAAACGAGAAGGTAGGTCATTTTTCAAAAGCTACTCATCTTTGTGACTCTTAGTGTTGCAGCTATCGACCACTCACCATCAAGTAACTCGTTTGATTATTTGCCTCCTCTATCATTTAAAAGGAGCAGCAAAACTGTGAAAGCCTGGCTCCATTTTCGTGAATTGGTCATTTTAGGATTTGATCATTCTCTTTTCTGTGGTTACATTACTTATGGATATTTTTTTGTAAAAGGTCACTTGATCTTTCAACATCAACTGTTCGTTACTGGCCGTGTAGTCGCGTAACAATTATAAGAAAAACAAGCATTCGAATTAATTACCCCCTCCTTTTTGGAGATTGTTTAAAATGTAGCATATTCTAATCAACCATCATAAACTCTATATTACTTAACTTTTATTACGAGTGATTTACTTCAAGTGTATGAGTTTTACTTACCATGCATACAAAAAAGATCACACTGTAGCATTATGTCAATATATCTCTGTCAAACCCCTACAGGATTCAGTGTAAAGATGTTCAAGGGAAAGTCCTGTTTTACCGAAGTCACGTAGAACATTGTAATCACCTCTGGGAAGCATGCTGATTCAGAAACTCATTCAATTCTTAAAATCCACAAACGTTTAACGATTGTCAGGGGCGTAGTAAGCCCCACTGTGGTCTTGGAATTGAATCATAATTTACAGTGACCTCAATCTTTATAATAAACGATTGTTTAAACAAAAAGCTGGCTATGACCAAGATATTTAAAAAACCTTTTATTTGGTTTTCGCTGTAGTTTAGATATTAAATCAAATGTTGCTGTGACGCACATATGACCTATGTGTTGATTAACGACCGATTTCAATAACCATAATTCAATATCCGCAGTCAGTGGATAGTGGATAGTGGCATAGGCCTAATAGAGCTTTGTTGCTGAGATATTTTTATGAATTATTGTTAAATAACATCAGTTGTCTGGTTATTGATTCATACTAGTGTTTTTTTCTCACTTTAGACAGGTTTTTGAAATCGACCTTAAGACCGACGTGAGTGATATTCATATTTAAAAAATAATTAGTATCTTCACGCTTAACCCACGACGAAAGCGATCATTCTTAGATAGAGGTATCACGATCAGACTATCCGCCTGTTCTCTAAACCTATTTGTTATCGCCATTGTTTCAGCAGTTTTAAAAGTTGCAAACACTAGAATTTTGCATCTTCAGCCTTTTCGACGGTCCATTTGTTACACTGGCCTACACTCATTTTGGTGCCTAAGATTTTATACCTGATTTTGGGTATATTTGGTGCTGCTGATTGATGAAATCTAGACACTTTTTTTAATATCAGCTCTTGTTTATAAAATCTATTTCAATACCAAAGTATGCCGAATATAAGCCAATTACCGTGTCGTTAATTGGTTTTCGTTGATTTTTCATTATATACTCGCCTCATATGTAACAAAACATACTAGGGGACGTACTTGCCATAATTCATTTATACAATTAATGTCATAAACGTAATTTTAAAACGGACGGATTTCGAATAAAAAAAGTTAAAATAGGAATTGTAGGTAAACTAGAGCTGTGAGCTGACATCTATTAGCAACAATGTAATTCATACTACCTACTTTACCGACTACAGATGCGAAAAGAGCTGCACCAAACCTAAAATTTATTTTTGTAGGCCAGTGTTTCAGATAATCAAAAACACGTGACCAGGCCGTAGTTGCCATTCAAATATCAACATACAATCTGCCAGTTTTTGATCTTATAAATCGTTCTTGTATAAACCATAAAAAAATTAGACTTAAAGTGTTTTTTTTATATTATTCCAGTTTGAACAACTGGCCTTCACTTGGATGGAGCGTCAGAAGCTTGGAGGTTCCTACTCCTCTCACCGAGCCCAGTCCGAGAAGCACGTGGTTGTATGCTCCACGACTCTGCATGCAGACACAATTATGGACTTCCTTAATGAGTTCTACGCACACCCGTTACTACAGGATTACTACGTGGTGCTGCTCTCTCCGATGGAGCTTGACACTACTATGCGAATGATATTACAGGTAAGAGCCTCTTACCTTAGAAAATCTGATAAGTTTTTTCTGACATCAATTTCGTTTTCTATCAATTGTTACCGATAGGCTAAGGGAAGTCTATCTTCAGCAACGCGAGGAATGGGAAAGAGGTCAACTTGTATCCCTTGACTTTTAATTAAATCATGCAACACTTTGCGGAAATATATACATTTTGATGAATGTTAATTTTTTTTATTTTGCTAAATGCGTAGAATTAGCAAAATAATTTTTGATCTAGGTAGAGTCTCGTAGTGAGAGAAAGTATCAGTCCGATTTGGAAGATTATCTTAGTATTGTTCACGTAAGAACAACCAGGTGCGGCAGCCAACGGTTATTCGCACATCAAAATAATTTTAGGCATGTGTTATTTTGGTAGGAGCTTTCCTATGTAACTTACGTTACATACGTTACTTATCCGCCTGTAGCATACTATTTGGTGTACATTTTATATAAACAGGTGTTTATTTTTTTGTGGTAAGGCAGCATACCTCCAAACTCAAATAATGCTTTAATAGGTATTAAAAGGTTAAATTTGTTTAAAATACGTAGAAAAATGACATTGAACTCGGAAAATAATTAACTCTTTTTTGACAGTTATGTAATGAAAAAAAACATCTGTTACAGCTTTCATTCTATTTATGCATCAGAAAATACGTTTGAGTGGGGCTTACCCATTTATCTGATACCGGGAGATCAAGATTGATACAAACATAAAAGTGTCGGAAACAAAGTCGAGCTCATCGCCATAAACATTTTATGTGTGACATTAAACAGTAATATAGTAGACGCGATGACATCGAGGGTACCTATTGAACATATTAAATAAAACATGATCTACTTACGTACGCTAGTGACCGGATCCGGTTTTGCACAGAATTAAATTAAGATATATTTTAATGTAATCGCATATTGGTCTAATGTAGTAAGTTCTATCAGGCGCATGAGAAATGTGTTTTTCTTAAATTTGCAACGGGTTAGATAAGTATCTGGTAGGCGATAGGCTCCTAGCTCACTGTGGTTATAATAAAAATAATAAGAGCTTTTTCTTTTAGATAATAAAATCTATCCACATAGATATTTAAAATAATATTAAGATATTAAATAAATTTAAACTGTCAAAAAACCATAACAATATTTAAGTTAAAAAATCAGAATAATAAAATTAAATAATATGCAAAACAAAATAAAAACATAATCAAAATAGAAATAAGGATAATTTAAAATTAAATATTTTTCATAAAAAAATATACAGTGAGTACCTTGGTTGTACCTAACTCTCCCGTAATTTCCGGGAGACTCCGGTAATATGTACCTAATGATTAATGTCTCTAAAACGATTCTTACTATCATAAATTAACAAAGTGAAATCTGCAGCCTTCGTTTTGCGCCTTGTACCTACTTTTCTTTCCTTTCTCGCGCGTATTTGCCTCCGGCCTCCGCTCCTCTGCCGACAAAGACTAGATGCTCCTTGACAGCAATGTACTCAAAAATAAAAATAAAAGTTAATAATTATACACATTTGTTTTCGGAACAATACCCACGCGCAGATACGTTAAAATGCTCCTGGGTGGGTGCTTTCTAAAGTTGGCAACCCCAGTTGTACATCTGACAAACTCTTTAGGGATACTTTACTTTACAATAAATTGTACCATACAAAAATTTTATCCAACCTTCGGATACAATTTCACAGCGCATCACCAGTTTTTATAAAGTTACTTGGCTCTAGTAGCGGAAGGATTCGGTAGAAGATAGAACTCGTGCAGAAGCTAAAATGATGGACCCCAAGTAAACAAGTTGGGGTCGAAAATGTTCTTTAAGGAATTATCGGTAAAAACTAGATCAAGGATGAACTTAAAATAAATTTGGCTACAGTATAGTAACAATGTTCCAGTTTCGTTTGTTTAATGACTTTAGAGAAAAACAGGAACTTTATCAAAAATATAAAAACAAAGGGGGAAAAATGGTAAAGGCTAGAATACTAAAACAACGTCAGTGTGAGGGTGAATGATGGATGTAGTATGGGCGACACTTCCAATGAAGAACTCCCAAACAGTTAGAAGCCAGGATACTATCTAACTTTGTGATATCTAAAAAGAAAACTTTATTATAACAAAAACAAACTAACTTTGCAATACAGTGGACGTGACCAGGGCCAAATGTCAGACAGGGTTCTTTTTTATGTTATGTATTATGTAATCTGGCAAATACCTTGAAGTCTTCGCGAATACGGTCGCCGGAAGCAAACGTATCTATCTACCTATATTGGATTCTGTAAAAAATAAAATACATACCTTTGAACTTAGCAGACATATTATATTTCTAATGACATAAAAATCACGCATTAACCATACGAATCCATATCTGACGCTACTGAAGTTGGAAAAAATAGGAAGTAGAAAATGTACCTTCCTTAAGTATTAATTACCATAGAGAAAAAAAATATCATTACTTTCTTTTATCACAGACTATTTTGTTTAACACTATATATTTTTGAAGCTGCGTGATCAGATCGCCACACCACACGTCTTTTAGGATACCAAAGTATTTTGGCATACGTGTACCTATATAGATCCATTATTTGGCTGACTGTAGGTGGTCCGGTCAAAAGGACTAGCAGCAACTAGCAACTTAAATCTATAGAATTGTTTCCTGCAACTCGATCTGGTTTCACGTGGGTTTCGTATAAAATATGTTAGTTTATCATGGTGTAGATGGTGCAAAATCATACAACAGAACTTCAGTCGTGTGAGTTCGCTGTAGGTAAGTGGATAGTCAGACAATAAATAGTGCCTACTATTTTAAAAACTTGGAATGCATTATATTTGTTTGGATTCTTGCAACTCAGTTTTAAAACAGTTATCCTCAGCCGATTGAATGATTTTGGCATACATACAATGCACAGTAGCAGAGGCTTGAGCGGATAGCGGATGTGACTCCTTTAATACCCATCATCGTTCCTGTACTGCTCAGTCCTACTGCGTTTAAAAGTTGCTACAAATACAATCACAAACCTTTTACCATACTTCATACGGTAACTTAAACTATTTTCAGGTACCAATTTGGGCTCAGAGGGTGATTTACATTCAAGGTTCCTGCTTGAAAGACACAGATCTGATCAGGGCACGTATGAATGAAGCTGAAGCTTGCTTCATTCTGGCTGCCAGAAATTACGCTGACAAAACTGCCGCCGACGAACATACAATTTTAAGGTTTCTCTAAGTTACTAGTTAATTTTACAGACTAGGTACATTTTTTATGATATTGAAAGGCAAACAAGCAGACGGATTTCTTGATGGTTAGAAATTCACGCCGCCTAGAGACACCAAAAGGTGGTATTGGTGCGTTGCCAACCTTAGGCTTCGAGCAAAAATAAGTTTACCGGCTATTTTATCCTCCCAACCGGAACAAGTCAACGGCAAGCGCTGACGTTAAGGCGGCAGGATAGGTAAAGCGTTGGTACCAATCCGGGCGAGTCACTGCGAAACACTACCACCGAGTACGATGACACGGTGTCTATTACGGTAAGCCTATGCTCGCCTTTTACGAGCTTCCTGACACTTAAGCAGATGGTCTATTCTGCAAAGGAGCCCGGACCAACAAGGGGAATTTTCAATATTTGAACATATTTAGTATTCGATTCTTCGTGACCTTACAGCTAATCTTGGAGATAATTAGTGAAGCACCATTTCAATGTCAGGCGTACAGACAACGTCAAAGGAATGAAAATTGTTTATTTTGGAATAGTATTATTTATATGTATTATTTGTAGTAATTAAATTTAATACCTGTTTCCTAACCGTGGCAATCGGGACTTTTCGCATATAAATATATATTATACAAAACCTGCGGGCCCGCAACCGCCGCGGGCGCGGGTAAAAACCGCGCCGTGAGTTCTTAGTCTAAGACTAGAATGATCTCAGTCTAAGAGAATAATATATATTTATGTGCAAAGCGTAAAATTCAGTGTGTGTACTCCAGGACGTTAGGAAATCCGTTTTCATAAATTGCATATGAATAAGCACTATACGAGAATATTGTCAATTTCATCAACCGCAAATGTTGCAGATCCTGGGCCGTAAAGGATTTCGCACCTGACGTACCACAATATGTACAAATCTTCCGTCCGGAAAATAAACTCCACGTAAAGTTCGCAGAGTTTGTTGTGTGTGAAGACGAGTTCAAATACGCCTTGCTGGCCAACAACTGCACTTGTCCTGGCGCTTCTACTTTGGTCACCTTATTACTGCACACTAGTCGTGGACAGTGAGTATTGATTACAATGTTGGTGCCTATGTATATGATCGTGACACAATATGTCCAAGAACTGAGATCAAGTTACGAGTAAACCACAAACAACATAAGGGCTCGGGTTCGATTCTCGACGCGGTCAAGTTGTCTAATGAGCACAGATTTCTATATTTCTGGGCCTGGGTAGTTATTAAATTTATTCTTACGTCTATTTCCATATATTAGCATCGTTTACTAACATCGTAGGCCTTAACACAAGAATACAATTCGCTTACCTTGAGGTCAAATTAAATTATACAGTTGGTCCAGAGATAAGAAAAGTTTGCAATTTCTAACGCTTTCATCTTGGTTATACCATCGGTTGGTTTGTTTTCTATGTGCAGGTATTTTGTAATAGTTGAACATACACGAAAAATGAGATATGGATCAGACCTTATTTTTTGATAACTAATAGTAGATAATACAAAGAAAATATAAAATAAAAATTTGAAAACAGGATAAAAAGGGAAACCAGTATAAACATCTGAGTGCATCCTGTGAATCATCTTGACACTCATAAATTTTCTTAAAAAATTCCACACCAGCATAGATTGCTGATCTACCCCTTACCCGTTAATACAAAAACCTCATTTGTTGAAATGTAATGATGTCAAATTGTGAATAGCTTTAATTCCGTATGGGTCAGTAGTTGACGGGATCCGATGAACTTCCAGATTTAGGCAGAGGTTTGTCAAAATATAACAATTAAATTAACATAATTTGTGGCCACAAACACTATGACATGTTATATATTTATACTGTATTATTATATACATAATACTTTTATTTTCAGAGAAGGTCAGCAGTCCCCTGAAGAGTGGCATCGACTTTATGGAAAATGTTCAGGAAACGAGATTTATCATATTGTGCTTGGAGACAGTAGATTTTTTGGAGAATACGAAGGAAAAAGCTTCACGTATGCGAGCTTCCATTCACACAGAAAGTAATTCTATGAAATTATTTTTTTTTCCACAACTTTGTAACAACCTGTTTTTGACTTAAAAATGTTCCCGATGTAGTAATAAACTTTTTAAAAGCCAACATCTATGTGGCCGCTGACTACCCATCACAGAGCCTGCACGCTCTTCAATTCTTGACTAAGTTAGGTTTGCTATCCCTGCCGACAAAACATTAAATCTCGCCAAATATGTACATTAATTTGATGGCAGAGTTGCTCGATGACTTAATCAATAAATCTAATATTTAATCTACTAATTCCTTAAAGATACATGCCCATTTCTCACCTGATTTTGTATAGAAATAAAATACCTCTTAAAATTTAGGTAGTTTAAATGTTTATTTAATACACTTATCACAATCTTAAAAGCAAGACAGACAAAAAAGTTTTTTAAATATTTATTTATGCTCCACAAACGCAATGGCAATCGATTACTATGTTTTGAACGCACCTCAACTACTACTTTTTAGTATGACATTAATAGTAATTACGAAGTAAACACGTTTTAGACCATAGCTAGGCAATTATTCCTATTTAAACTAAACTTCCATCGCTAATAATTTGTTCTAGCACATACATTTTTTTATTGTCTTCTAATAACTTCGAATCTTAACCTAAAAAGTAACATAAATATTTTTGGACTTCGCTGCGTTTAAATCGTAAAAAATATGACATTGTTTTCTAAAATTATGACTATACATTATCTTTCATTATCAGGTTTTACAATGTATGGGAAGTGGGCATTGTTCTTTGCTGTATGAGGTTGAGGTATTTTTACAAATCTTGTATTTTTTGTCATTAGAAAATCTTCTCGGTTGATTTCGTTTTCTAAAGTAAAAAATAAATAAAATTGGTCAAGCCAGATTATTCATCCTTTTAACTATTTTTTTATATGTATTTATTATTACTATTTTCATACATACATGCATGTTATATATACTAGCTGACCCGGCAGAGAATCGGTCAAGCCGTTTCGTAGGAGTACGGTAATTAACATTGTGACACGGGAATTATATATATAGATATATATTTTCCAGATACGGGGTTGCTCTTGTAGGCGTTCGACCGGCAGAGCTTCCTGAGTTTTACGAGGAGACCATCCTTTTAAATCCTGGACCAAGACATATCATGAAAAGCAGCGACACGTGTTACTACATGAGCATCACGAAAGAGGAGAATTCGGCATTCGTGGTATCTGAAAAAACGGAGACCAAACCGGCCATGCCCAAAGATCAGACTGCATGCAGTCTTCTCTCGAGCGAAAAGAAGCTTGGCGACGCAGAAGAAGGAACAGTCCAGCAGAAGAAACCAGACGGTAGTGTGGCTCAATACGAACTCCCACAAGTGATTCTACAAGCTCCCGCGAGTTCCACACCAAATGCATCGCCATCACGCATCAATCAAGCTAATACTGTATCATCCGCTAATTTAACTGTCGCTGGCTGTGAGTGTCACAGTTGGATAAGGGCTTTGGCGCGCATTAGATGATCACTCCTGTATCAAATCAGTCTGTGATATTTACCAAAATTATTTCATTTGTTTCAAGAATCGCAGCGAAACCGCATGTGTATAAATTAGGCACCGAGTCTACCATTTATATCCATCTTGCAATCACATAGAGCAATATTTTTAAAGAACTCTTAAATCATTGTACAAAATGTCAGAAATCACAGGTAATTCTGAAACTAGATTGATCATCTGTGGCCGTCGTAAAGTAGATCGCATACGATTCTTGAGAATCACTGCAATTCGATCTACTTATTGTTTGCTTAAGTTGCTCAACGTCCACAAAATTTGTTTGCTTATTATTCGATTCAGGATCTATTGGCAGACTGGACAGAGAGCAGCTCATTCACTTTCTATTCGTAAGTAAATAAAATCAAAGTAAGTCTAATATACAATGATAATTCAACTTACTGTTTACTTTACGGATATATTTAGTAAATATACAGTTATGAGTCAAAATGCCTCGAGGATGTCATCAACATAATGCGGCATCACTCATAAAATTGCTAAAAATATTAGAAAGTATAGAGGCTTTCATTTCCATAACTTCGAAACTTCAAAGTTCTAGTAAAATTTTAACAAATGATCTTTGAAATTGATAGAATCAATTCAACATTTTTTCTTTCTACTTTTAAAAGGAATTTACCTTAAATGCAAGGTAACATCTAATTTAATGCGGTCCATTAAGCCAATTTTAGAAGCATTTGTTTAAACTAATTTTAAATTATGAAAAATATCAACCACATTAAAATGTTGTAAGTACCTAAATTTCCAAAATTACGTTTAGGAATTGTATCTTTCCTCCTTCTTTATGTAAACTTAATTTGTCAATGGTTCGATCTGTATGCTGTTATGCTGTTCTGCTATTTTATTAACGTTACACATGACCTATCTTTCTTCTAAGTTTCTTGTATAAAATTTCATCTTGGTCTTTTTCTCTTATTATATTTTGTCTAATTGTCTTTTCAATCATCTACTTTACAACAACCTTAACATTCTTCATAGCATGTTATCTATTGCATATATTTGATAACTAATGTTAACAGTATCATGTTTTTTTTATTTATAACTGATAAAATTAAAATTCTGCCCTTAATCTATTCGATGCTCTAAAATTAAATCTTCGTGTCATATGCATGCATTATCTTTAGTTTGATGCCGTATTACAACATACCGGTGTTAGAACATATTATGCCATTGCTTTAACACATCTTGCAATATGTGTTATCAACTTTGTGCTTTAGTTATTTGGGATTTTTTAAATATTCCGCGAAATGAAAACTTAAAATTATCATAAAATATAAAATTTTGGGTTTTTAAAAAAATGTCTTTATGATATGATTTCGTATATGACATCATATAAGTGACTACTTCATAATTAAAAAGAGAGTGAGAGTCTTTTTGTAAAAAGAAGATTTTAATTATTTAAATTTTAAAATAAAGTTGTTGCACAGACTGCGTCCATTCCAGTAATATTTCAGTCGTAATCTTAGTTCCGGTGCTACTCAATATCAAAACTTAAAAACTTTGTGATAGACCATTTACTCACTGCTATAATTACTGTTTTGAACAATCGTATCTACTTTGAAAGTATAGACAGTTTTTTAAATTCATACCATGCTAATTTTAGGGTATTGTGATTTATTTTTACGAAAGCTATCATTTCATACAGAATGGCTTTTTCAAATTAGCAATCAGCTATTTTTAATTCATCAATGTTACAAAAAATAATTTGTTTACACTCTAACACTTTAATTAAGCTGTAATCTTTTTAATATTTTCTGGTCAATTACTGAAAGCTACGATAACTATATTTACTACTGGATTACCAAAAGCTTATTCTTGAATATCGAAATTTTTACAATTATAAGAAAAACTAATACCTATATTCTTTACTTAATTAACATTGCTTTAAACGAAAATTGTCCAAGTTAAAAAATCGTAAAATCTTAAAATGTAAATATTTATGATTTTTGTGCATACGATTACCAGTACCTAACAATAATTTAGTTGGTTAAAACTTATATATATTTAATATTTTGTTATTTTTATGTTGACAGCGAGATTGGGAGAAATCGCATCAACATCAGCTTCTGATTCACGGACTTGCCTGAAGGATTCTCCTGCAACAGACAGTGCTACAGACAGCCACTTACTACTACCACGACCAGATAGCAACTTTTTAAGCCCTGATTCTCTCAGTTGCCGCCGAGGTAACAACATGCTTGTATTTTTATGTATTCTAGCTAATCAGGACAACTTTGTTCCGCTTAAATAACAGTTCGTGTAGGAAAAATTTAATTTGTTGTTTTGTACTATTTATCTAAATCTTATTTCAATTTAAAAGAAAAGGATGATGATTGATTTCCCACACAAACTTTTGCTCCTGTTAGGTAGGATCCTCAAACATGATTAGGATTTTACAGGATTATTGGAATTTTTAAAACGTGACGAAAAAGAAAACAAATGTTTTACTCTTCTTGCCACAACTTAAGTCTACAAGAGAATTGCCAGATACTTCAACTGGCATTTGGTGACAAAGCACCATCTCGTGTTACATTCGTTTCGTGGTTCGGAGATTTGAGATATGGCGAGATCATCTCCATTGCGACAAACGCAAAGGTCGGCCAACGACTGTGGTTACTGAATGTGATATCGATATCGTACGACAACTAATTATGACTGACAAAACATTAGTTGTCAGCAAATTCGTACTGAGTTAGACATTGGAATGAGTCAGTTGTAAAACATTGCATGAACAACTTAATGTTCGGAAGCTTTGCATTCGATGAATACCGCAAAATTTAACGGAAATTGTAGAATGGTGCAGAAAAATTACAGAAAATGTTAATGGAGGAGAGTCGCTGGCTGTTTATAACATTGTAACAAGTGACGAAATCTATAATTATTAATAATTAATTAATGTTAAGAAAGTATATATGTTCTAACAATTAAAGTTTTCCGAGTTTTATTTAAAAATAGTCTTCTTGTAAAGGAAGATACTTAGAATAAAATATCCTTAAAATAGTTCAGTTAATTAAAAAAAATGTTTTAAGCCTCTAAGTCCTTTTGAAAATTAAGAAAACAAACATATCAGTTTTCTTGTTAACAATTGTATAAAACGTTCAAATAAAGTTTCACAGTGGTATAAACTACAGCCAGTCTTAATTTAAACAAAATAGATCTAGTAGATTTTGAATAATTAATGAAGTTATTTAGAGAATACATCGCAAAATAAAATTTGTATGTTAATATATTTTGTTTTTTACCTAGACGTGAATCACAACACACAAATTTTAATACAATCCCTTAAATATATATATATATATAACATGTAACATATAAAAGTAAGTAGAATACGTTGTTCGGTAGTACAAACAACAATTCTATCAAATCTCAATATCAGAATGATTACAGCACTATGCCATTCTTTTTTAATTTCATTATGTAGAAACTCACTCTTCCACTGTTTTAATTACAAGCATGTATAGGCAATTTCAATGTATAGAAGTTTTTATTAATTTATTTTTATTTTTTACCATTTTATTTTATCCGTTTATCGTTAAAAGTCGGTCTATCACTCAACAAGTCAATTGTTAAAACATTTCGGCTTAATATTTAAACCTTGGGTACCAAATACGTAACTCATTCCCCTTGTATCTTTCTTTTCTTTTAACAGACTTTGAAAAAAGGAAGAGGTCGTAATCGCACACGATCACGTTTTTTCAAGTACATTAATTGATTTCTCCGTCATTTTTAAATCTTTTTTTATTCTTAATCGTTTGAATAGTTGGAGTGTCGCCATTGAGGTTATGTCAACCTTTGTGTTTTTGAAAGTGACCCCGCGAAGCGTTTGGCAAATTATTGTTTTGATGAAACTGGGGCACACGAAACGCACGGTACGTTCCAGTACGCTCTATCACGACTAAATTCTTAGACACCGATATTACTGCTCCCGCTTCCCTTGCACCGCTCACGCGAGTCCTTTAATTCAAATTTTAATTTTCAAAGGTGGGCCATCCTTTGGCGAACCCAGCGAACTTCATACTTTCGTAGTTTGATGATATACCAACAGCAGCCAATCATGTTTTTAAAACATCCAAGAACTTATTAAAACAAACATACAAAACTTCAACCAAATTGACACAGCCGTTTAAGATAAGTTAGGTGACCATAATAATATTAAGAAGTAATAATTCATCGATCTGGTAAAAAAGCTGGGTTTACTATTTACAAAATGATAAAGTGTATTCTGAAATTTCTGTAAGTTATTCATCAAAATCAGGCAGCAGACGTCCGTCCATCTTGCCAGTCCCGGACATGGTGACAAGTAGCCTTAATATTGCATCGGACAATCAGGACGAAGAAGCCGAAGGTGATGAAAGTGAAGATGAACTAGAGGACGATGTCCCTTGGCGCTCCCCGTCTGAGAAGATTGCGTAAGATCTCTATACAAGCACTCGCCACATCGCGGTCATGCACGCACGCACAATTATTATTAACACTACTTTTTTCAATATTTCCATAGAACATTTGATAAATAATTTATTTTTATTCGGCTTACATTCAATATTCGACTACCTCTTAAAATGTTGAGTGTGAGCTAAAACGAGTGTATTAGCAAAAATCTAATCTAATTTCAAAAGAATGTTACTGAAATATGAAAATATTAAAGTTACTCGTATATCCGTTGTGTCTATTTGACTAAATTAATTGTAACAGAAAATTATAATTCTTCTTATTTAATGTGTTCTGATATATTAATGTTACTTCATAGAAAAATAATCGTCAATGTAGTATAATATTCTGTTATTTTTTGTTTTTAATAATCATAACAGTATCATACGAACGAACATAAAACATGTTTCAAAATTGCAGTCTGTTTTATTTTGCTAGTTCACTTCGTAAAATGTCGTCTACGAATTTTTTTCCATTTGTTGGCGACGAAATTTTTTTTATTATTTTAGCTTGTATTAAACTGTGTAGATAGCCTAACGGAACCAGCAGCTGCATGCACTCTGTACAAAGTGCGTCATTGTTCTTTCTTGTAAGTGTTTCGTTCTCCTAATATTTGTCTGCGTTGCTTGTCTTCCTCGCTAACCCGCTGTAGTTATTTTGAACCGGGAAACATTTCACTTGTAAATACATTCAATATAATGAGTTAAATTATACTTTGCTTCTGCTTTAACCTATACATTATATTGTTCCAACTTATATCCAAAATCATTATTTCGAATTAATGCCTTTAAAATGCTATCTCGTAACTTTGATTTACTTGCGGTTAGCGTCTTTTAGGTGTTTTTTTTTTTGTTAAAAACTTAAAAAACATGGACAAGTTAAATAATGTTGCCAACACTCATAAAATTTTATTTCTTACCATAAATTTTCTTTTCTTCTGTATTCATACTTATTTCATTCAAGCGCATTTCTAAAATTAAGACTTACCAGTCTATGTCGATTCCATGAATTCTCTATACATCACGCTCATTAACTGCACTCGAAAACAGCCAAGATCCTGTCTGGCACAAGCCAACATCTACAAAACGTTTTTTTCAAATAAAATTTACGAAAGACAACTCGCATGGATTTAATCATAGATGATTTGTTTCAATGGTGATTTTATTAAGTAATTTTATGATGCTACTAATCATTGGAATTATTATATATTTACGAGGTGCCTGATAATGATTTCTGAGAATCATTTTAAAAATAGTAGTTATTTATGTAGGTAGGATTTTTTTTTACTTTCCGATGTAGGTTGTAAAGTTCTGTGTAACCTTCACTAAATAAAAAAGTTTTATGTTATAACAATGCTTCAGAAATTTCAAAATTCTCAATTGCTCGAAAATCAGCCATGAAAAATATTTTGGACTAGTCGACCCGGCGAACTTCGTATTGCTTAACATCAACAGATACTAACAGTTTTTTTTTCCTGAATTAGAACCTTCTCCGGACGTTAACTAACACATCAAAGAAAAGAATTAGCAAAATCGGTCCATTCATTCAGGCGTGATACGATGACTGAATTAAAGAAGTTGAGATAAACACTTTTATCATTCTTACTAAATTATAATAATTTTATATGGCGAGCACTTTGTACTTAAAATTCTAATGTAAATGAATATTTGATTACTATATTTAAATTTGACAACAGCGCTAGTCCCTTTACTCTACATAGTATACAGTAAATCTAAAGCACCACTTTAACTAATTATTTAGATGAATTATAAAAGTGTAATAGAAAATATTAGAGCATGAGTTCCCAACGATCTGATAGAAAGCACAGAATGTACACTTGTGAGTATGTAGATGGAATAAATGTGCATTTTGTATACCCCTGAGCCTTGAGTATGTCCTTACGCATTATGGGCGCAGTGACGACGCAACCACAAGCTCCCTGTCCACACTGGCCGGCAGTGAAGCTCTCTCGGTCTGGCGCAACGACATCAGCAGGTCAGTACCAGTTGACACTACACCGAAATCATAACAACATTTTTAACTCCTTCAACAAAAAATATGTATACCTAAATATTGTTAGCATTTCAGAAACAGGGTATATTATAATAAACAGGCACTGTCTGTTTGACAAATGAAATTTACACTTTTTTTTTTGTATACAAGCATGCAATTTTGTAATGCATATGAATGTTTAGATAAATCAATGCACATATCGTAATTTCAACACGAAACCCATAGAGTCCCTATATTATGTCTTTTAAAACATATTATATATTTTTTTTATAAATTATCATTTGGGGATAATTTGTATTTATCCCCAATTTGTAAGTATATGAGATTTAAAATGTTTCACTTCTATTTTGATTATAAACTTTTGAAGCTTTGCTTAAGCCTAAATTGTATTGACAATTAATATAACAAATAGTAAATATAACGAGAAATAACTTTTCCAGGATTGTCAAGGGATTCCCACCGGTGTCACCTTTCATTGGTGTAAGCCCAACGCTATGCTATCTTTTAAAAGAGAAAAAGCCCTTATGTTGTTTGCAATTAGCACAAGTATGTGAGCACTGTGCTTACCGCAACGCTAAAGAGTACCAATGGCAGAATAAAACCATAATCCTCGCGGCAGACTATGCATCTAATGGCATCTACAATTTTATCATTCCTCTTCGAGCTCATTTCAGATCTAAAACTTCACTTAACCCAATAATCTTATTGCTAGAGCGTAGACCAGACATTGCATTTTTAGATGCCATATCTTACTTCCCTCTAGTATACTGGATGCTAGGATCTATCGATTGGTAAGCACTTTTATAATACTTGATTCAATGTTAAGAATAGTGACACTTTTAATTTTATGTCTGGTTATTTCAGCTTGGATGATTTATTACGCGCTGGAATAACTTTAGCAGAAAATGTAGTAGTGGTAAACAAAGAATTGTCAAACTCTGCAGAGGAAGACAGTTTGGCCGACTGCAATACGATCGTTGCCGTACAGACAATGTTCAAGTAAACAACTTTGTTTCAAAATATTTTGATTTAACGTGCATAGCGAATAATAGAAATAAGCTAAAGCGATTTTAAACCTATATTTTGTTTCTGCTCTACGAACATTTCTTAAAATTTGACTATTTTTCAGATTTTTTCCATCCATAAAATCAATAACGGAACTGTCGCAGTCTTCAAATATGAGATTTATGCAATTCCGAGCTCATGATAAATATGCATTACATTTGTCTAAAATGGAAAAGGTATCCTCTTGTTTTCCAAAATATTTGTTTCTACTTGGTTAACAAATAAATATTACAAATATTGTTTATTTAACTTTATAGCGTGAAAAAGAACGTGGATCGCACATATCATACATGTTTCGGTTGCCTTTCGCTGCGGGCTCTGTGTTCTCCGCATCTATGCTCGACACACTCCTGTACCAAGCCTTCGTTAAAGATTATGTCATTACGTTCGTGAGATTGTTATTGGGTGTCGACCAAGCTCCGGGATCAGGTTTCCTTACCTCTGTAAGTCACACTTTATACTACATGAACAATGCGCGCATTTTCTCATTTCATCCATCCACATCTCATTTCACTTATTTTGCGATGCAATTTGCTCTGTTGCAAATGCGAATTGTCTTTGCGACTATAATTTTGTACTGTATGTAGTGATTATTTATCGATTTTCACAACCTATAACAATTTATCCCTTGAAATTGTAACAGATGAAAATAGCGAAAGAGGATATGTGGATTCGCACATACGGTCGGCTCTACCAAAAACTTTGTTCTACCACTTGCGAGATCCCGATTGGGATATATCGCACCCAGGACACGAGCCTGTCCGATCCATCTCACCACGTGAGTATGTCGCCAAGGGCTCCATCAAGGTGGTTTTGGTCACGCTTCGCGGGAATGCGAACATCGCGCGGATCGGTGAGTAGGAATACTCAATACATGAGAAAGCACCCCTCAAATACAGTCCTCTTCTTTTTTACATGTTGACGCTTTACAGTTTTACACATTACCTTTATTAAGACTTTGTAAGTTGTTTCTAAAGCGTTGTCCTTTCTCTGGACTGTATTTCGGGTCAATGTTTTACTATTTATCTTCGCGTCAACACGTCTTGATCATCAACAGTTTACATCCACCTCCCGAGCGTACACTTGTGGCGTGTTTGTAAATTAGTTTCTGCATTTAACTTCTATTTCTCACATAATACTTGATTTTATTTTGATAACACAAGCTTAATTTTGTATTTAATCGCAAACTGCTGTAGTAAAAATAAACTTTTCTTGTGCTTTTGCGTTAATATTCGACTAAACATAAAGAGTATATCGACACTTGGAGACAAAACACAAATACTTTTATTATTCAACGTGGCAAAACGATAAAGTGCAACGTTCTCGATGATCGCAGTCCCGCTAGAACTATCTTCTTCGTAGTGCTGCATGATGTGTTAGATGAGAGTCAGTCGGTCGTCGACGTCACCCCGCCTATAGTTAGAAGGTTTGCCTTAACCCTTACTCTCAGGTAGTTATTAACAAATTGAACACAGCATGCATTCCTATGCATATGTCTCCATCAGACGTAAAGTCCAGCCACATTAATTTAATAAATATACTCATGGCTAGAGCTTAGATTGTATGCTTATTGCTTGTACGTACATGATCACAAAACGCATTCCAATAAAGGATAACTGATTCTATTCAGAAGGAAATGTATTCGTAATGCATGCATCTTCTAGATCGCTGGTCAATTCCTATCACTGTAAATAATATCTTCAACATTGATTGGTTCTTTGTAGCAGTAATTGTATGGGAAATATTTGGGGACTATAGGGGTGAGTGTTGCACTAAGATTTGTAGAGATAGCGGACGAATGACAGGATGATTGCAGCAGGCGGCAGGTGAGGGCGGGGCGGAGGGGGGCGGGGCAGAAAGGGCCTCACGACGTCGCGTCCCCACCGGCTGCCTCAGCGGCTGCTATGGGGATCGCACTCCCGCGGTAAGATTCTGATCAATTCGGTTGAAATGTAAAAGAATATTCTTATTCCATAATTCAGTTCACTGTTTTTTCCTAAGTATGTTAGAATAAACGTACAATACTGTGATGAATGCGATCGTCTCTTACTAATTGCGTCAATCGATAAAGCAACACGAAATAATGTTACGGAATAATAATGTTAGAAACAACAATTAATACCGGCTTTGCCTAGTGTGGAATAATCAGACGAATAATAACTTCAACTACAATAACGTAACATGCGAGTCAGATATATTAATTTGTATTTTATTACAAAATAAGCAAGTAGGTATTACCTATAGGTTTCTTTTCTTTTTATGTATTGTCCATGTTCCTGCAAGGATGTACCAATGGTTTGTGTAAATTAGTATTGTAACTTCAAAGATACATTAAATAATATTATCCTCAAAAATATAATTTCAAGTTATTAAACAAATCGGGACAAAATATACGAATTGGTCTTACCCTTCTCTCTTAGCATCCAAAATCAGAAATGCTTTCATTCAAACGTCTGAGAAAATCTCAGATATCCAGCGTGTACGCTAAACGGTCACCAGCTAAGCGATGTTTGTTTGCTGTGAACTGTTGAGTAAGAAAAAAAAAAAGTTAATCAATATTAAAAGATGTGCTTTCAACCAAACCTAAGTAAAACATTAGTTACGCTGGTTAAAATATGAAGTTTCACAAAACATTTTTAATTAACTAAATTAACGAAAATAGCTTTGCCTTTTACAAGTATTATTTGTCGTCGACTCTCCTCACATATTTTTTAATACTCTCCAAAATGAGTAAAACATACTTTAACGAATGATCCCCAAGGTATCTAGTATAGGACTGTGTTAGATAAATTAAAGTAGATACCTACGTTGTTCTTGATCGACGCTTTTAATCCGCTTAGTTCTAGAAGTAGACTGTAACATTTGCCGTATAACATTTCAATCATTGATTAGAAGTTACGTAGCAACAAGTAGTTTGTGATTTATTCAAGCCATACATTTATCTTGTACCAAAAACGCCAATTCTGTTTGCTGTGTCTTGTGGTTAACAATTCAGAGAAATAAATGACCGTAGTAGACAATTTACGACACAAAAAGCACGCTTAAAATATCACGAAACAATAGTAGACTGCCGTGGTCATTTATAATAGAATCAAGTATCCGTCAGGATTCAATAAAGAAACCTTTTGAAACATTTTCCTCTTTTTATAATGTATGTCTTGTTTATAAAGCGAGACAATCATCACTAAATGAAATATAAAGTAGAAGTGAAACCTTCTACAGTACTTATCCACAATTTACCGCCCGTTCACCGCTAAATTGTACATTTGTGTGTGTTCGTTTATTTTCAACTTCACTTATCTGTTTTATTGTTTTTCAAATCACAATATTAAAGAAGATTTCACTTCAAAAATTTTGCATGCGACAACAAACTTTCGTGTGAGAACAAATGTACTCTTCAATATTGTCAGGGTCGTAGTAGGGTTGGCCAGATGGGCGGTTTCCACAAGAATAATCCTTTAAAAGCTCATTTTGCTGACTTACAGCTTGTTAGTGCTATTTTTCTTTGTAGGGGATAGGTGTGGGAGAGACAAAATTTAAATCTTGCCATAAGCGCTTGAAGCCTTTCTACGACGCTGTACTTAATACATTTGTTGTTTCACGTGTAGATCGCTACATACTATCCCATCTTTTGACACATATTACTTTCGGCTATTTGTAATTTTAGTATTCAACAAGTCTAGCTGATGAGGCCAGAGATAACCATGTACAACAAATAGAAAGGGCGGAAATTGCCAACCTTGTTCGATCAAGAATGGAATCACTTAACCTAACTGGCGTGGACTATGACGACGTGAGTGAGAAGCGTAACAGTCTCTCCTACGTTATTATCAATCCTAGCTGTGACTTAAATTTACAGGAAGGTGATATTATGTGAGTATTACAAACAATAATATTTTTTTGCGAGTTTATGAAGATGATTCTGTTTTGGGTAGCTATGTAGTTGTCTGTAATTCAATTACGACTCAACGCCAGAACTTATTGTTGGGTATAAACTCTATGATTTAAAGAAGACTGTACTTACTTTTTTTTCTATTCTGGCCTTTTAAGGGATGATGATCGTAAGAGAGTTACACAAGTAATGAAAATCCAGCCAAAGCAAACAACAAGCAAATGTAATATTTTAATTAAATTATTGTATATTTATCCTTAACTGTGAAAGAACCGAACTTGGGCTCCAGCTATTAGATTTAAACGCTAACTAGACTAATGGATGTATTCAGAGACGTCAATTGTCTTTTAATTAATTATTTAAGTCAACATTTTCAAACCAAAATTAGACAAAATGGCAGATTGAATGTAAATTGTCCCGAACAATTATTTTTTGCTACGCAACACTTTAGAATAACATTAACATAATTATTTCAGATACCTCGTTAGGCCATCACCATTCTCCGCACAAAAGACTTTCGAACGACATAACAGCAGACGAAAATCTAACATAAGTTTTTGCTCTGGAGCTTTAATACAAGCTGCTGCATCAGGAAGTCGCAGAGGTTCAGCTTTAGGAAACCTCGCGAACCTTGCACCTAGAGCCCCACCATTGTCCAACACAAAAGCGAATTCGCTGTCGCTTCCGGACAGTCCTACCATCTTAACTGATTTCCGGAGTCGTTCAAATTCTCTACGCGTCGCTGATGACATATTACTCCGTCGCTCCAACTCGTTGCGACAAGGACTTGCTCCTAATTCTCGGCGCCGCAAGAGCAGTCTTGAAGAAATTGGCATATCTCACTTCAATTCCTTATTACAACACCAGCAACAGCAGCAACAGCAAAACGCGAATGCGATTAAAATAGCGCTCAACGGAAGTATTGGTTTGGAAGTGACACCACCTGATGAAGGGCCAGTCGACCGCTTGGGAGCGCCATTGTGTGGATACCAGGATGTAGCGGCAGCACTGCCATCGACTTCAAGTGGGCCAAGCCTTCCGCCACCCTCGCCGGATCCACAGCATCTTCAGGGAACGATTGTATGATACCACCTAATGTGGGGACGACGATTGAGTTCCGTCGTGAGGAATAAGTGGAATTAAATGTTTGAGTCCACTTTCTTCGGAACTGTTTTAGATCTCATAGCGTCTCTACCGTGCACGTGTCTGTAGTTGACTTCTGTTCCAACTTTACTGAGAACTGGCTGCAAACTTAGCGTGAGTGGAACTGTTGTGTAAAGCAGAAGTGTAATAGCGGGATCAACTAGTTAATATGTAGAAGGGATAGAGTTGGTATAAGGCTGTACATAAGAAGGCTTTCCTAAATTCCTATGATGACTGTATATAAGATGTCTTATTAATAAAAGTTTATAGCAAAGATATTTATCTAAATTGTATATAAAATATTTTCGCGTTGGCCACGTGGTATCTCTGAACCGTACGGTAGCCACTTTTAGTTTTTCAATATTGAGTGTAGTCAACATATTGTATTGGGTGTAGTTCATATCAGTATCCGTACTAAATGGCATGTTATATTAGATTTGTTGTCAGACCTTTTCTCATAGCATTCAAAACTCAGTCATATAATAAACGTTACGCAAGCAAATACACGTTTTATTACAAATCTGTTTTGCGCTACAAAGTTGCGATTGGGGTTGGAAAAATAAACGGAAATATTACATAATAAAGAAAACGTGCCTACAACTACGTGATTTTGTTTTGGAACTCGGAAACATGCGCAAAACCATGGGTCAAAGTTAGCTTGCCCTTTACATGTCACTAGTATTTAGTTACCTCATATATAAACAAGTATATACATTTGGCAATTTTAAATACTGCGACAGAGAATTGCGAGATTGCGTTTAATCAACTCGCAATTTAAAAAAATGTGTGCGTACTTATACGTACACGCGTTAGAAGTTATAATTCTTCGGCGTAATGAGATAAAAAAATTTTAAAAACTAAAATGTTTTTACATATTTAAGCTGTTTTCACTGGCAGCTTGTTGAAAAATTACATGCTTAAAGCTTTTAAAGATTCTGTAAGTGATTTAAGTACCTACTAAAGGGGACTTTTGTCAATAAACAATGTAATAAGGCATTATCTTTATGCAACTTTCAATTAGGACTGGCCGAGAGTACTAAGTGTTTAATGAGTGTAATCATCAATGAAATAGCAATTTCCAACAGGAGCAACAACAATTATGGTTTCTGAGTCAGAGTATCTGAAACATTAAAATACTTACCTGTTACAAAAGTAATTATTACAAATTTTTGATTACCGAAATATTTATTGTGTTGTTTAAGCAAAAACAAAAAATATATATTGATTTCAAGAACCTCATTGGTGGCGTAGTTAACATCATTCACCAAACTCAAGGTTCTAAGTGATTTCCCGACATAGGTAGGCATTTGTGTGATGAACATTTTGGGGTCTGAGAATTTATTAAACATATTCCAGTTTCGATTTTAGTACATCTGTCACAAAATTTGCTAACTTTGAGTTTAAATCAAATTTGGGTAATTTGTCCAGATTTATTAAATAAAAATAAATTAAATTAAGTCTTTTAAAATTATTTACACAATTCGCTATTTCAAAGTATAATTGAAAGTATAAATATTGAAACTAAGAAAAAATTGGCATTATTATATATTTGGCATTATTATATAATTTTATATAATATATTACATAAAATTGCATTTTTTGTAGTTTTCCAACTGTACTTACTGAACTCAAGGCCAATTTTTTAAACTAGCAATGACATTATGGAAGTGATTTGTTGCTAAAATTTACTCTGTTGCATATACCTACTTATGGTCTCTTACATTGATAGCTTCAGCCAGTTTACTTTTTAAAACTAGGGGCCCGCCCTGGCTTTGCTTGGTAGTAACCTCTACATATAAACGTTCCTCTTCAATCACTTTATCTATTAAAACAAAACATATCAAAATCCGTTGCATAGTTTTAAAGATTTAAGCATACAAAGGGACATAGTGAAAGAGCTAACTTCATATCTAACTTCATCATATCGGTTTTTCGTGACGTGACGCATCGTAAAAATTTACCCTTATCATTTTTTCCTAACGCGCCAAAAGAAGTATAACTTCAAAAATATTTCTTATTTCATGATATTACTTGACAGGATTGTTTAAAACTATTCTTTTAAATGTTGTAAAATAGTCTACTATTCCAACCCACATCATGACA
>NJDC01007101.1:0-14878 GCA_002245475.1 Calephelis virginiensis | reverse complement strand
AAATCATGGACCGAATATTTTTAATAATTTAATAAAAATGTTTTTCATGTTTCCAATTTTTTTTCAGGCAACCCTATATATCAACATAAATTGCAATTAAAGTTGTTATAAAACTGCACAAATGTTGATACCTTTTTTTTCTATTGTCCGATCCCGTGAAAGTAACTAGCATTGACAATTATCTGTTTATACCTGGCAATCCAGATAAAATATAACAAGCAACCAAACCTATGCAAACCGTAAACCGAAAAACCGTTTTAAGACCACTTTTAAGTTGTTTTGCTTAGTGAAAGACCTAGAAACCGTAGAAAGAAAGTCTACCGAAACAACAAACCGAGAATTTGCTAATATATCATCATCAATATATTATGACTATTTATTATTCAGCAATTTCAAATTTGTACTAACAAAACTAACAATGACAAAATGTACAACGTGCATATTCACGCCCATATCCCTGAAGGGGTAGGCAGCACCAGGGCACCCACGACTAGCCAAAGAAACTAAGAGCCAATTTCACCAAACTGGTATAAGCTTTATTCCAAGTATAAATGTGCAATTTACTTTTGGATAGCCATATTTACGGTGCACCAACTGTTTATTCATAATCTATGAATAAACATTTGATTTTCCAACTCCAGAAGTTATACTGGAGATAAGAGTTATCCCGCCGATTTTGAGAGAATAAGGACTTATACTAAGGATAAAAATGGATGCCTAATGTTTACCTAACAGCTGTGGTCTCCCGGTTGTGAATTGTGACCAACGGTTGTTTGTTAGCTTTTCGTGTTCGTTTATTGTCTTTAAACAATTAGAAAGAGAGATTGTGTAAGTTTGTAAGGAATCATGTTTTTTTTTTGAAAAAACTAATTTCGGACAATGATAGTGATGACCAAGAATTTAAAGGTTAAAAACAAAATAAGATCACTTTAATTGTTGCAACGATGAATACTTAAAATTTCGTTTATCACAGGTAGCAGTCGATTCTCCGTTGGTACAAATTAAATGTCACCTGGAATATACATTTAAGGTCATTTTAAAATAGGATTTCATATTCTTAGATAAAAATTAAAAGGTTTTTATTCACAAGTACATATAGTAACGACCACAATCAGTGATATACAGCTTCCAGATAAATTATCCTAACTACTGTTTTCATTTAATATTTGACTGCTAATTATTTTGCCTTGGCAACTCGTCAATAACTTTAAATTTGCCTTCAATAAAAAGCAAAAACGAATTCGATGAGATTTTTTCATACAAATAGTTGAAAAGACCCAAGTTCTAAATTATATTATAGGTATATCAATTACAGCCAATTTTTTTAACGACAATCAGCCTCTAATTTAGTAAATTGAATGTCAGATTTATGTATAAAATTATGCTCAAAAAGTAAACAGTCTATTTTAATTATTAACTAACTAAATATTTAAATAATTAGTGCATTTCTCAACATAACAATAGTAAGCAGTACATCATCTCACAAATTCTAATCATTAACGATTACTTACTGACATTAATTCACAACGTTGTCCTTTGTGCAAAAACTAACGTATGATAAACCTTCTAAAATAAAATATACGCTAATGGGCCGTAATGCTTACAAGGAATAGTACATACTTTGGCCGTATTATACCCTAGAAGATGCCACAGATAAAGTAACATTATGACTTTGACGATCAGTGAAAGTACCTTTGGACTGCAGAGAAGCGGACGAATTGTTTCTTGGAGATAAAATACGGGTAATATTAAAGATGTTAATTGTTGGTGGTCATTTCTTTGCTACCTCTTGAAACAATACGTTATTCATTACCTTCAGTCTCACGAACGTCCTCGTCAATTAAAGTTTTGATTAGTAAAATTGATTACAAATGTAATTAAACCCTAAGATGAATATGCACTCGCCAAATAAAAAAAAGTCGAAAACAATTTTCAGCTGAACTTTTGCAACATCATTAAATGTAAAACGTTCTTTGACGTAGGTACACGACTTTCCAGTTCGTCTCATATATGAACTGAAATTGAGGCTACATGCTGTTCACACTACGTGATATTGACTTTTTGAAAAAATACCAACTGAGTTTTAGCTCGATAACCATCCGACTCATACTGATCGATTCAAGGTTGTTTAAATGAAAATCATCTAACTTTATTTTAAATTAAACAAGGATAATCCAAATTGATTCACAATACAAACTTTTACTCTTGTTGGGTGCAAATTTTGAGCTCGGATCTTCACGCATGCTTAAGCCAAATCTTGTAAAATCGTAATAGAAAGACATTATTTCACATTTGTGATATTAGTATGGCTGAAATTTTATTGAATCAAGTATTTTCACGGCAATGTCCCTGAAGAGGTAGGCAGAGACACAACCAGGCACCCACGAATTGAATCAGGCGTTACTTTGCGAAAATCCATTGCATCAGAATAAGAATTTTATTTTGCTAATTTCGCGTAATCAGTGTAACTGTTGTGGCAGGTGGTCTTCTAAATGACACAGAATGTGACAAGCATAGTGACAAGCCTAACATGCGTTCCTGCCACGACCAGATCACCAGTAAGAGTAATAATAATAATACAAATAATTAATAATACAAAGTAAGAACTCGGGAAACAATATAAATTGTCACGTCCTTCGCATATGACAACCCTACCTAAAGTTCTCACCTCCCACTACCCACCACCGCGACCAGATCACGAATAGAGCCCGAACTCGGGAAGAAACCAACTTATCACGTTCGTCACCAATTTTGTGGAAGAACTCACCACAGAGAACACCAAATTGCACACGTCTGTAAAGCTAGAAAGGTCAAGTCAGCAGAATCACTCGGATTATACCTCAAAATTTAGTGCTCACTTAGTGCTAATTTAGTTCTGATAACAGATATTTGGTGCTGTGATAGGGGGACTAAAAATGAAAACACTGCTAACTTTTCATTAAGCTAGCAGTGTACCATTCGTGACCGCGCTATGATACAGTTGCAGCGAGAGGCACATCAGCTATTAATTTAGTGCTCAATTAGTACTAATTTCGGTCCGCTGGTTTGGTCATTTGGAAAGAATGACAGATGACAGATTGACAAAGCAAATATACAATGCGAATGTGGATGGTTATAGGTACCCGCGTAGACCAAGGTTGAAATTCCACAATCAGATCACTCGGACAATATCCGAGGGTGGAGTTAAGAGTCTCTGAAACCGGTGTGTTGTATGAAAACGGTAATGAATGTGAAGGAAGCCAGACAGGTTTGTAAGGATCGTGAAGTCTACGTGGTCCGCTGGTTCGGTCAGGTGGAAAGAATGAGAGATGACAGATTGACAAAGCAAAATACAATGTGAATGTGGATAGATATAGGTACTCGCGGAGACCAAGGTTGACATTCTACTATCAGATCACTCGGACATTATACGAGGGTGGAGTCAAGAGTCTCTGAAACCGGCGTGTTGTACGAAAAGGGTAATGAATGTGAAGGAAGCCAGACAGGTTTTTAAGGATCGTGAGGTCTGACACTTGATACTCTTTGACTACTCGGTAAGGGATTTGGCGTGAAGATATGTGTGTATGTACGTATGTTTCTCGTTTTTAAAAAATGTGTAAAAATTGGAATCGGTTGGTTACACATTGTTGCCACAGCTATTTAACACAGAGAAAAGCAAAGAACGTTTTTTACCAAAATTTTCTACTAAAACATAAAACCTTTAACGTTAACAAAACCTCAAACTAAGTAATTCTTCATTGCTTTCATACTTACTGTTGCTTATTTTTTTTTTCGAAATTACTAACATTTTGCTAAACGCGAGGTTTTAACAACGTCACTGGTTTTGTTAAAAATCGAATATCTGCGCAGTTCACAATTCTGCATGGAGCTCATTTATTACCTTTTGTCACAGGAATTGATCTTTGTAATAAACTTTTGATTATTAAAATTAATCACAATTGCAATCAAAGCCCTAAGGTGTGTATACACTCACAAAAACGATAAACTTCGAGGGCAATATGCCATTTAATGAAATTTATGAACTGTGCTTGTTAGGACGCGCTCATCTATACATAACAGCCTTAAAAAATTGGAAAATTCTTTGGTTGAAAAAAATTCTCCTAAATTTCATGTCAATCCATCTAAAAACCATTTAATCATTTACACAAATCGATTCCTTTATGATTTTAAAAAATAATTTGGCCAGATAAGATTCCAAATCATTGTTGACTTTACTTGTCATAATGTCTCTAACAGTCGATTTCGATGTATCATATAATATGCTTACTTTGGGATTTGATCAATTTCTGTATTTGTCATTTTAGTTAATGATTTTATCTTTGTTCGTGTATTGTTTTCGTTCATGTTTGCTCGTGTATGAACACGAACAAATTTTATACATTTAAATATATGGAGCACACTAAAAAATTTGCGTTTCTAGCTAAACGGAACTATTTAAATTTCGAATGTAATATTTTCAAAACGTTGCAACCTTCTTAGTCATAAAAAAAGCAATTGGCTTGAAATAATTTGTAATTTTTTTTATCACACATCAAAGTTCTACGTACGCAACGAAAATGGAATTAAGTCGAAAGTTTTTAGAGCGATGATTTTTTATGATTTTAAAAGTTCTCTTTCTCCGCAAGACTGTGCCGCTCGTCTTCAAAATGCTTTTGGGAGAGAAGCACCTTGTTTGAGCATCCTGAGGCGATGGTTTGCTGAAATTGAGAGAGCTCGAGTTTCTTTACATGATGAATTTCGTTAAGGGAGGGCTTCAACTGCCGTCAACGAAAATAATGTGGCTACTGTTAAGCGGTTAATTGAAGAAAACCCCCCGATAACCTATGAGACAAGGGTTGTTAATGACATGTCGGCCATAAAAGATTTTTTCACAATAATTCCTCTGAGAGGAAAAACACGAGCTGAAAATCTGTGACGTTTATATATGATATAACGTTTAATCAGTTCTGCAAAAAACAAAACATCTACAGCAAGCTACCAATATACAGGGCTTTCTCAAATTAGTTAACGATATTTTAACCACGGCTGATATTTCCCAGTTTATACGATGCGTTATATAAAATGCGTGTCTGGAAACATAAAAATAATAAAAAACTCCTGACTTCTTCATATGGCATCGCAGATTTGACTGACGTTGAAAATGAACCTTACAATTGAACTGACCTTGTTTTAAAAAGATAAAGGAAAATAGGAACCTACTAACAATACTTAAAGACACATCAACAACCGTGCTAAGTTTTGCATTGAGTACCTACAATGGTGGATATGTTTAAATGTGGGTGTAAATAGTGTGAATAGGTAGGTACGTAAATCATTTTCGTAGTTAGGTACATAAGCCTGATTCTTATCTTTACCACGTACCTACATTCACTATTTTTTTATGATCAATCAGTTCAAAGCCTGTCATTGCGATAGGACATGCAATAAATGTAACACACCCATACCACGGTAATATTATCTATACAGTATTCTAACTTCATATAAAAGGACGACGCGCGAGCTATACCTACGCGTTCGGATCAGGGCATGCACGCGGCATGCTACAATAGCGAGTGTGCCGCAGTGACGAACGGAAGGTGTGCTGGTTTTCAATCAGTAACTGCGGGAATTTTAACTCGAAATAAGCACAAGTAGCTATTTAACATGATAAGTAGAATATATTGTACTGTTTTTGGTTGCATGATTTCCTCGAATCTCATCACTTAGAGATAGCTTTTTTAGATTATAGATTATTTTTATTATTTAAGGTACCGGAACTCTAGTAAGAATACTTCGCAAACTTTTTAATTGTACCCAGCGATGATGTCGTGAAATATATAGACACAATTGAGGCTATATTCCGAACTTCACTTAAAACTAAACATATAAATTGTAAAGTAGCTTCAGGTATCTATAATGAAGTAAAATATATTCCTTTTTCTCATCCTTGTCTATGTTTCCCAAAACAGTTTTACATCACACTTTATATTCGAATGCGGATTTTTTATACACTCAAATATAATAACAAAGCATTTCGTACATCACAGTTAAGGCACAAATATTTTTCGGTCGCAAATTTATAACACCGATTTGTAATAAAGTCACATACATAATCATGGTTTTTTAATTAAATCTGTCAATCAAAAAAACCACTTGCATTTTTATTGCACACTTTCTATTCAACTCACAAAGTATTTTAGTAATCATATTAATATTTTAATTTAAATTGTTACTAAGTACCTATCTGTGCTAATAAATAAAAGTAATAAATTTACAATCTCAAAGGTACATAGGTAGGTAACTGTTGGTAGGCGAAAGAGACAGCCCTATATCATGCTTACGTACCGCGCTTCTGTAGGCACTTATTTCAAGGACACGGTCGAGTTACAATACTGTATAGATAATATTACCGTTCCCATTCCTACCTACCGTATCTAGGTGTATGTCGTCGTGACGGGTCATTGAACTTGCGCAATTGAATATGAAACATTAAAAATGCTGTAATTAATTTATTTTAAGTCCGATTTTTTTACTGATTTAGTTAGGTACATATTCAGAATGTCTAGGTAAAATATCGTGCACTAATTTGAAAAGATCTTATATAAACTAGTGTGCATTACATTTGATAGGCCACTTGCAATGACTGGAAACAAAAGCAGTTTTATGGCAATTTAAATTTTCTCATTCCATAGCATTATAAATCAACATTTTATGTTCAAAAGCTCTAAACTTGGAGGAGGTTATGGGCATTGCAATATAAAATGTGAATTCTATTCGTACACGTAGCTTGCAACGACGGCTATTTAAAATACAGTTGGGAGAATTTGAGCGAGAAAAGCCCGGTGAAGTTGTAAAAACCGCGAGGTTGGCAACACATTAGTCATTCCAAAAAAAAATAGTGAGCCAGCAGAACATACTGATTTAGTAGTTCACATGGACGTTAGGTGGCTGAAAATAATAATAAAGATTTCAAGAATTAAAACCCGAAATAACAGCTTTTTTGGGCGAAAGGGGTGATGACACTTAGATGTTGAAAAATGAAAAATGGCTTAGTCAGTCATCATTTGGAATTTTTGACAGAAAAGACTATGCATTTAAACACTGGAGATTACTATGGAGATTCAATGTAAAGGAAAAACTTTTATTGTGATGATTAGTGTAATAAAAGCATTCAAAAGTAAATTGCATCTTTTGAAAAATCATCTGAAAAGAAAGGATCTGAAACGTATTCCTTCTTCGAAAGCAAGGATTTCTCAGTTGAATTATGATATTTATGAGGCGAATTAACAAATATTTTGGGTCGATTCTAAATAGGTTTTCGTGATTTCAATAAATTAGTAAGTCCATCCATCCATTTATGAGTTATTCTTTTTTGTATAAGACCCAATGGTCCTCAATTCCTCAATAGGAATTAGCTACTGAATTAGTAAATCAGACATGGACTCATGTTTCGTTGAAAATAAGCTAGTGCAGATTATATACACTAAACACAAAGCCAAAGCCAAAGATAAAAAAATTTGATGTTTTATATCTGAAGACAAATACCCGAATCTAAGGCAAATCGTCCTTCAACTTACGGTAATGTTTAGGCTTGCTTACTTACTTGTGCGAGTCTGCATTTTCCGAAATAAAGATAACTTAGTCAAGATATCACAATCGACTAACTGATTAACATAGTATGTCACCATGGATGCGATTAGCTCGGTAATTATGCACCATCTTATAAAAAGTATGTTTTTTTATTATTATGTTCACTTTAACATCCAAATTCACTATTTACCTAAGTCTAGACACTACAACTCGTTTATTTTATAAGAGATTACGAGTTTATTGGTTTACATAATTTTGAGTTTTTTCATTTAAAATTTAGAGCAGACCTACACTCACCTTGACCCAAAATGCATATTGTCCACCACTCGACGAAAATCCTGCATCACTTATACTTGCAGCCTCGCCGAGTCGATCAATAACAATATTGAGGTAGATCGCCAACAATTTAAGTTTGAGTACAGGGGTAGAGCAGAGGCTCTATATTATAAGAAAGATAAAAAAATATTTACATTCCGCTTATTTAAGGGGTTCCTGTGACAGGGTGGTAAAAGTTAAAATAAAAACTGGGCTTATAAATTCATTAATTAATGCTTAGTCAGATTTTTTTCATTTGATATTTCCCAGTTTATCTCGTAATCTTTTCATTCATTTCACTTTACGTAAATACTAATTAACCCTTAACTAACAAGAGTGTGCATGACAAATAAATTATAACATACTAACAAGAGAAAAAAGTGACAGTCGTTAGCTGGCAGACAGAAGAACAACTTTACCTTATTTCTAATTAAAAAAGATAACTTCTATTTTCGTAACAATATTTTCTTTAAATTTAAAGTACTTACATCCTTTCACATAAATAAAAATACTGTTATTTTCGCTTTGCAGACACTTCAAATTTATATAATTGAAATAAAATCATTTATGATTCTGACATCGCCTCTGTGGTCTAGCGGTCCAGCGTAAGACTTTACTTCTTGAGGTACCGGCTTCGATCCTCTGGTCAGGCAACAAAAAACTGAAAATGTGTATTTTCAATGTTTTAATAAAACGTTGCCCGGGATTGTATATGTGCCCGGTTTGCGATAAGCTTGCCACTTATCCTATTGTGGGGCTTAGTCGTGGGTACCCTCTGCCTACGACTTCGAGGATATGCGCGTGTAGATACTTTTATGCTTATGATATTGGACAATATCCCTGACTGTTCTTTGGAAATAGCTTATCGGATATCCAGTGTAAAGTCTTCGTTAAGAAAACGATAAATATTCTCCAATTATACTTGTGCAACAAGTTTAATTGCAGTTGTGTAAAGTGTTTAAAATTTTCTTTATATTTATAATTTCTATTAATTTTGAAAGAGAGTGAGAGTGGAAGATGGTTCACATCCTCAGCACTATCACAGTTGCTGTGGTGGTAAGGGTTTTTGTTCACCACATCCTAACTCAGCAACGGATTGCAGTGACATATAGAGACGGACGCAAATTTAGAAAATTACTATAACTATAAATCGAATATGCTTCCATAATATGTTACCTACATGTTACTACTAAAACTTTAGATCTCTTACCACTAAATCTTTAGATCTCTTACCACTAAATCTTTAGATCTCTTACCACTAAAACTTTAGATCTCTTACCACTAAATCTTTAGATCTCTTACCACTAAATATTTAGATCTCTTACCACTAAAACTTTAGATCTCTTACCACTAAATCTTTAGATCTCTTACCACTAAATCTTTAAATCTCTTACCACTAAAACTTTAGATCTCTTACCACTAAAACTTTAGATTCTCATTCAAATTACAAAGTGAAAGTTATCAAATATGTTTGTTTACTTGATATTATGATTGATAACGTTGAGACAATTACATTTTGTGGTTGTGACCATGAAGCAAGATTACTACTGGATTTGATGTCATTTCACATACTGCTGACTCTTTCAAAATCAAAAGAGAGTTCAGTGTATTTGAGAAAGTCAGCAGTATTTGGAAATGAAAGCAGGTCTCAGTTAGGAGTGCAACCTTCAATATTATTATAGCTTCATAGTTGAGATACACATTAAGTGAAATTTGGCATTCATACAAATGTCATGGCTTAATAAATGATACTGTTATCTGTATGTAATGTTTTATATGGACAATATTTTCCCTTCTAGTGATTGTATTTTTTTGAATCAAATCATATTACAGGCTGTAATCGGGTATGTATGGTTTTTAGCAGCTTAATGTTATCGTAGTTCGAATCTTTTTAGCTCATTCAGCTTCTACGTATTCTTAAAAATGAAAATCTTCTCAGGTACTGCAGCTGATCGATATCACTAAAACAAAAACGACTGTAAGTGTTTAGACTAATAGACACTATCAATTGTTTTTATAAGAATTGGATGAAATCTTAGTAATATTATATCTTTTTAAACTCGTGTATCAAAATGTATATTATCTAAACATGAATATTTTAACTTTATTTTATCTTTCATAATTTTCATTCGTACATAATATCTTGACTATATTTCAGTCTGAGAAACCATGCTACGCAAAGGTAATGATTATCTTCTACATAATTTTTTACATTATGGAATAACAAACAAGTATATGAATTTACCGATGGCAAGAGATCTGTGTGGTGTTATCGTTATATTTCCAATGCAAAGTAGTTGTAGTGACGTTGCTCTTGCTTGCTCACTGATATTTTGGCGGCAGGAACAATAAGCACTAGAAAAGTTGTTAAGGACTTCTACTTTATCTGATTGTCTGTCCTAGTTTAATAATATCATCTACATTAATATTTCTTTACCAGACAAGAGTCGTTACCTCCCTAGAGTTAAAGATGTTATCTTAAAGTAATAGAATTTATAACTATTTAAATAGAATAGAAAAAAATTAAGTAATATTCCGGACGTACACGGCAACAGCACTACCATCATGAAAGACAGATTTTTTTTTTAAAAAACATTTAAAAAAAATGAAAATGATTACGACAACTAGTATGGAGAGTGTAAAACATGAAACATGTTTTTGAATGAAATAAATCCTGAATATGTTTATCAAATCTTAATTTTAACTGAAAATATTAGAAGTTTTCGAAGTTTGCAGGGAGAGGTTTGCAGCACGGCGATGGAGAAGCTCGGTGTTGGCTTTTGGTTTTCTTTTATCTGAGGGCACGGCAGTGTCCCCGCCGAGTCGGGCGCGATATGTTTTTTTTTTACACGATATGTTGTTTTACAGGTTCACTGAAGTAGACTCCGAAAGAGTTTTAGTAATACAGCTGCATTTTTACGGCCTTACTAATAAAATGTTCACTCTAGTATCCACAAGATGTATAAATACTATAAATAGTGCGAAAAATTGATAATTTTTTATCACGTGGGAAGTATGAGGTATTGGAGGTCATAATATCCAAACAAGTTCACAAAACCTTTACACAAGCCGAAACCTTCGTTTTTGTTAGTGTAAGGCACGTGCAAGGTCAAGAATGACCGATTTAGGCCCAATTTCACCTACATCGACTTTATCTGTGAATAGCTAGTACCAGTCAAAGTTATCATCCCTTACATTTCCGATTACGAAAACTAGTTTTGAGAGTGTAAAATGTAAAATATGTTTTAAAATGGAATAAATTCTGAAAATTTTAATCAAGTCCTAATTTTAACTGAAAGTCCCGATATAGACATGTAAAAAGATAAAAGTTTATTATATTAAGGAACAATTACGAGCAATATAATGTAGATTTCTATTAGTAACTTATAAAATATAATACATTTTAATAATTATTTCTTTTCTCCAAATGTTATTTTTTAGCATTAGAAGGAATCGCAAAACTGTTAATAATAAAATATTGTTTTATTAAATAGGTGTGTAGCAGATTTTTCTTAGTAATGTCGTCAACATATTGTACCACTGCTAATTGCTAAAATACGACATCATTACTAATCACCGCCGTGTACTGGGAGGAGAGAACCTAAATGTTTCAATCACTTTATTCAAAAACACTATTTTCATAAATTTTGTATCTAGACTTTGCTTGTTAAAGGGAGACCTTGATGAGTTGGTACGCTTTGCTGTAGATAATATTATGTTTCATTACGTGCAAATCTCTTCTACTATGACTAACGCGTTCTTAAGATAAAAAAAATACCAGCTTATAAATTAGGAGCAAACCGTGGGATATCCCTTTCTTGATTCATTTTAAGGCGTAGCGATAAGATTTTCTTGTTTTATTTTAATCAATACTTAGGACCTAAGGCAATTTTAAAGTTTTAGTTAAATTGGACAATCTCTGTTTTTTTTTGGAAAAGCGGGTAAAGGAATTGAATCTTTAAACCTTTATCTAGTGATTAATGACCAGCTTGGTAAGGGTATATTTTTAAATTCCCAAAATGTGCATATTAATTAGTTTTATATACATAACTGTAAATTTACAAACGGTTTGTTATTCTAATCATTTTGACATTTTTATATGTTTAAGGTCATATGATTAGCTTGATACCAGGAAAAAGCCTTAAAGTATGGACTTGCGTATCTTGCTAATGTCTCCTTGTTATTCGCAAATCGTATTAATTGATATTGAGATCGGTAACTATTCACAGAGCACTATTGCACTGTTCTAAAGTTTGGCTAGTGTGTTAGGCTTACGTTGTTTTTTAAATAACAACGTTATCCTTTCAAAATCGAAATCGATCTTTACTCATTTTAAGATGACATATAGGTTTCAATAATGTAAAGTATTTTACTGTAAGAATAATGTGTTTGCATACTAATAGAAAGGAACGGCCTCACCAAATTTCAGCTTAGGCACGCTCTTCCTCTCAGTGTTCGCTGTTTTATTGATTTATGATTCATTTTGGTTTGAGTAAGTTATTTCACTTTTTAAGTATAAATTTTAACTATATTTAAAAAGTATTGAAACAGCAGCTTTTAATAATTAATCACTTTATATCACAAATTTAATTTGTTAACCTAAACAATTCACATTAATTTAAAAAAATAATTTAGTATCTACGTGTTGGTATTGAAAATGGAAAGATAATTAAAATTGTCGGGATTAAGCATAGATTATGAATGTACTAGATATACACTGTCAGTCAAAACGCGAAACCAAAATATGTGTACCTACGTTGAGCAAATAATTGTTTAAGTGCGATTTAAAAAGGGTTGTCATACGGCCACGTATATTGTCTATATCGATAAATGAATCCACAGTTTAATATTGATTTAAAAGAACTGGCTTGTTTAATTAATATGTCCCGTATTAATCAGAACCCACTTTGGAAAACAGACATTCATCTGATAGTTTGACAAATATTGACTACTAGGTGGTAGGTAGGTAGCTGCCCACCACCTTTGCACCGGAACATTACACGGACACAACGGCTGGAAAAGGTAAAGGGTTGAACTTCAACCCGGGCAAGTGGCTGCACATCACTCGACCAACAGTAATGACCAATGTAAACTATGCTCGCTTCATACTAGCTTTTTGATAGGGATGACATCGGTCTATGATGCCTTAACACCAGATTAACAAGAGGAAAGCAATATTTTATATTCAATAAACACATTGAAACTGTTAAGAAATTTTGGAAGATGATGTAAAGACATAATGACTAAATTCCATCATATTAAAAAGTATTCATAAAAAGATGCATAAACTAAGCACATCTCAGTTTTAAGTACAACTGTATTTGTATATAAATATAATAACTTAATTTGTCTAAACAGCCAGCATTGACAGTCGTCGATATTCAGGACGTCACCGCTTTCTCAAACCCCAACGTAAACAAACAATTTACTATTTTGTTTAATATTTGGGCTTATTCTCTTTAAATTTACCAAATAATGCAAATAAATATGTTGTTTTAAAAATCCTACTCCTTGGCAGGTTCATAGTAGAAAACTGACAAAACACAATTCTAAATATTCCAAGATAAAAATCAAATTTACATTTGAAACGTGTAGTTGTGGTTGAAACTTTTTGTAACGTCACATGCCCTTGCAAAACACAATTTATGTGCTGTATTGGTTCGTACGACGTGCTATTGTTGAAGACGAGTCCCAATGCACGTGTTGTCGTTTCGGCGTCCAAAATTCGGATTCTTTAATGATTCGACTCCCACGGATTGGATAAAATTTAAAAAATCCCTTGCGATACCCAAATAATTATTTATGTAGAAATCGTATATCTTAATATATATAAATCTCGTGTCACAATGTTTGTCCTCAATGGACTCCTAAACCGCTTAACCGATTATAATAAAAATCGCACACCATGTGCAGTTCGATCCAACTTGAGAGATAGGATAGTTTAAATCTCAATTTATCATAAAAAAATTACAATCCGAGCGAAGCCGGAACGGGCAGCTAGTATCCTATTAAAGTTCTACTTTTCCCACTTTTCAGATGCTTCGACCATTCGATCTCCAGTTTTAATTTCATGTTGTAATTACAGTGTAATGGAAGCGAGTGCAAAGCTGAGGTACGAATCCATACCGTGACAAATTACCTTTATATACTCGTAAGTAACTTTTCGGGACATTACCGAGAAGAGCAAAGGGTGATTAATAATGGCCCTTCGATAAGTAACAATTGTCTCACTAATCCTTATCTTGTATTAAAATTTGTCAAGTTCAACTCACCAGAACAGTAAAATGCGCGCCCAAAACAATGATCCTGTCTTTTCTTGCATCAGGCGCTACTTTGCGGAAATCCGTTCTTAATTTATATACTTACATACATTTCTTCACGCCAAGTGCCTTACGGAGTACGCAGATAGTAGTTTTAGGGTACAATATACAGATTGACCCGTAAATGTTTCTACTTCAAAAGTTAAAACTTTCATAACTTGAAACCCGTAATCCTTATACGTTTGTAACATTAAATCATCCATCGTTTCTTTGATACCTATGTTAACAAATTTTTTCGAATCAGTACCTTCCGAGTAGTGTGCAGATATGAAATACACAACTTTGTCTTGCTGCAGTCAGTCCAGACACAGAATATTTTTTCAGTCTTGTTCCATATGATATAATCATGTCATCATGAGTGTGCAAAACTGCTACTATTGTTTTGATCTCAATGTTAACTTTGTTAGGCAACTCTAACAAGTAGCAGGTTACCACTTATAGTCTGTATGTTTTATTCTTTTTTATGTGTCTGTTACGCGTTTACTCTACCACGTTCCACCACATACGATCAGGTTATTTTGTCTTTCTCGGCGCGGGTGGAGTGGTCACTTTTGATGGGAAAAGTAATATACCTATAACCTAAGCACAACATTAAGATATATAAGAATGTTGCGGAGTGAAAACACTTGATCCGTACATCCTCTTCCAGACCTGAAACCGCCTTGAGCCTCCCA
>NJDC01007098.1:0-14560 GCA_002245475.1 Calephelis virginiensis | reverse complement strand
GGAAATTTTAGGTGCTTCTCATATTTTAGAAGAAAATATTAAATGTACAGGATTATATTCGGAAAGTTCGCTGAGAGATGTTTTAGAAGGAAACAGCACGATTAGTAGAGTAAGCGAGAGATCGGAACAACTAAATGAGGTTTCACCAACGCAGATGATAGAACATACAACACAAGAAGAATGGAGAGAAATAGTGAATCTCAATGATAGAGAAATCGAGATAGACCAATGTATTGATGAGATATTCCATGAAACCAGTTACGATTATCCCATTCACACAGATGACACAAGTGCGGGACCTTCTATCCACAATGTTACTGAAACAGTAAATCAAGTATCGGAACATCATTCAAGGCAAAGAAGAGCTTGCAATGTATCCAGGCCAAGACAACCACGAGAGTGGAAAATAGAAAAAGAAATACATAATATTCCAGAATTCATTAATCCAATTCAACCACAATCTGCATATAATCAGAAAACTCGCCCCATTGATGTTATTAATAGATTTTTTCCAGAATATTTGATTCAAATCCTAGTTGAACAAACCAATAGCAAGTCAGCAAAACAGTAACCACTATACACCAGTATCAGCAGAAGAAATTAAGGCGTACCTTGGGATATTAATTATGATGGGCCTAAACCCATTGCCCGATATGGAACTCTACTGGTCAAATGATCCTTTTTATAATAATCCCGAAATCTCAAAAATTATGTTAGTTAAAAGATTTAAAAAAATCACTGAAAATTTGCACATCAATGACAATGAGAATGAACCGAGGAGGGACTCACCAGAATATGACAAATTGTACAAATTGAGACCAACGATTACAGAACTAAATAAAGTGTTTCAGCAAGAGACAATTAATTCTAGTACACAGTCAATAGATGAGTGTATGGTCAAATTTAAAGGGCGATCATCCTTAAGACAATACATGCCCAAAAAAACCATTAAACGTGGGTTCAAGGTCTGGGCGCGTTGTGACTCAAAAACAGGCTACCTCTATCAATTTGAGGTTTATACGGGGAAAGGAGACAATATGGAAGACGAAGGTCTAGGATACAATGTTGTTGCAAAACTTTCTACTGATCTTCCTCCAAACACACTCCTTGCATGTGATAATTTCTTTACAAGCTGCAATTTGCTGGATGATTTGTATGAAAGAAAATTATTTTCTGTAGGTACGGTGAGAATAAATAGAAAAGATTTGCCAGATATACTAAAGAAATCTCAGCCTAAACATCTAAAACTGGAAAAAAATCTATTTGCAGCTATAACTGCAAGACCTATTTTGGTTGAACCATTACAGCCATTAAGTGGCTTGATACCCGAGATGTTACTGTTCTTACGACAGCTCACCATCCAACTGACGCAATATTTGTTAAAAGAACTCAAAAAGATGGGACAAGGAAAGAAGTCCTCTGCCCCAAAGCTATTGCAAGCTACACGCTCGTCATGGGAGGCGTAGATCACTTCGATCACTTCCGATCGTCATATCCCATCTATCGTAAGTGTCGAAAATTTTGGATGAGACTTTTCTTTTGTTATGTTTGATGGGTCAATAATTAACAGTTAACTACATTACCTACAACACTGTCCACGTTGTAAATACGCATTCACATCGACAATTCAGATTACGACTGGCTCGTGAGATGATTTCAAACTATTCAAGCAAAAAATATCGAAGAGTTATTTCAAGAACAAAAAGGCTCAAAATTCGGCGTGCCTGATGAGATTCGCCTCCTCAACGTTGGAATTCATCTCCCTGAGGAAGGCAATAGCTATAAAAGGTGTCGTTTCTGCAGCACCAAGAAGGAGGAAAAGAGAACTAAAATAATGTGTTCAACTTGTCAAGTAGCACTATGTGCAAAAAACTGTTTTAAATCCTTTCATGAGGCTTCACCTCAGGATTAATTAAAATTTTAAAATTACTAATAAAGATATGATTCCATATTCGTCATTTTTTCATTTATCAAAATATAAAAATAATAATTAATTCTAAAAAAAATTATAACAACCGAAGCAAGGAAGAAACACTTGTATTAGAATAACAACGAAAGTACAGTAAATGTATCTAACCTTACTGGGCAAGGGGTATTATTTTCCCACTTCGACCAAAAGTGTACAGACACAATCGGGCAAGGGGAATTAATTTCCCACCGCAAAAAAGGGGGTTTCCATGCCCCCCCCACCCTCTTTAAACTATATTTTTTTGAAATAAGTGGTATCAATGTACTCTAAATTCACCTTCAATTTTGTAGTTACTTTCACACAGGCTTGCGCCTTATTAAGGGTTAACCAACACATTTTCACATCACTTTTTGTTTTCAAGTCACTAACCGACCACATACTCGAAAAAAGCGCAACGGATGAATACACAGACCAATTAGAGTACTACGTATAAATCATGCCAACAACAACAACAAACGGTCCGAATTTTTTTTTTAGAATGTTGACATACTTCAAACTTTTTAATACGACGGGTTGTTTATTCTGCTGCAGACTAAAAAAAATGTTTGGATACACGAAGTTTACTTGAACAAACTGGAATTAAGAATGGAGCGCGACAGTCGAGGCCCAAATCGGGTCGGGACCATTGAGCGGACTTTGTTTAGACACCCGATATGGGCTGCGGACCGTTGACTGGTCCACTCACACGTCCGGACCTAATACTAATACCTATTATACCATTGTCCGTCCAACTACGCGTGGCGCGTTCGGTTGGTATCGCACTCGCATTGTGTATAAAAAAACGTTTATGGCTTCTTAACTATAATACCTAAAGTTAATACAAATATTACGAAAATTTTATAGGAGGCTACATATTAAATCTAAATATTTTTTAGGGTCTGAAAATTTAGTTTAACGTATTAAAAATAGGTATAAATATTTAACTTGAAGATGAAACAGCATGAATTTTGTATTAATTTACACCACAACGAAAAAATATTATTTATTTTACCAATTTAACAATGTCTCAACAAACTAGGCGTTTTTTTCCTTTAAAATGATGCATGAATATTAATGTATAACTAACTCTAAGTAGTTAAATAAATCGAAACAAAACACTTGTCTTAATAATTTTATCGCGATGGTCCCGAGCGCTTTCGACTCGCTCGCGAACTCAAAATATAAGAAAGATGGCCGCTTAAGGACTCGTTCAGACTTATTTACGCAACTTTTTTTTTCTAGGTGGGGTTTTAAAATAAATACCAATACTAATATAAATTCGTGTTTTATTTAATAATCCTTAATAAATAAAAAAAAAATTGAACATTGTAACTGTAAAAATAAATAAAAAATCAACCAATTATGTGTGGTACTCCATTAAACAGCCACCTATGCATAATTTTATATTACATTCTAGGTACTTCGCTGGCGTATAGCCAACATCGACTTTGTTTAAAGCCAGTTTTTACATGAAAATGGTGATGTTCCAGTATAGGCCTAGTATTTGGTTGTATCATCTGTGTTTCTGTATTGTTGAATGACCTATATTTTTAAACCACCACAAAGGAAATAGAGTGAGATTAAACCACCAAGAAAAGTCAAAAATGATAACTAAAGTCGACAATCATTAATAAACATAACATTATTCCTTATGTCAAACAGACAAAAAAACACCACTACACGAAACGAAAAAAATTTGCAATCATATTTTGCTGTTTGTACACAGCCTTAATTTGAACCATTTCAGTTCCGTCCGTGGATAGTAACCTATCCAAACCTAAACATCTGAGGAATACAATTACATTTTTATGGAATCTTCCGTGAATATTTTATATTTCTGTTTTCACAGTGTACTATATGTTTATGACAAACTGTCACTCCATATTTCACTCAAAAAAACTAAGTAGAAGTAACTAAAATTGGGTTAATAACAACATTGTAAACAAGTATACTTTGAAATCAAAATTTGACTTGATTTACTCTTAAAACTGTGATATGAATACTTTATTATAAAGCACAAATCATCGAGGCTTCTTACACTGCCATATCATGATTATTTTGTAAAGTAGTTCGTCAGTTATTGACTCCACAACTCAAACACGCAAAAAGTAATGCATATCATCGATAGATGACGGTTTTATAAAACCTTTTTGTTTTGGACAGTAAAGTATCCGTAGACGTGTGAGTGGATAGCAACAGCAACCTGTGCATAACATGAGTCGTTAAAAAAAAGGATGAAAAAATGGCTTTTCTTTTACTAATCTGTGGTTAAGTGTCATGCTCACGTCAATTGTCAAATAGTGTCGTTTTTATTTTGTTATGTATTGTTGGTTGTTTAAACTTTAATTTCATTTTGTCGAAAGTTTTTAGAAATTATTGTGCCGTAATAGAGAAACTAAGAAGACGAAATCGGAGATAAATTCAAATTATCAAAATGTTTTTTTTCAAATGGTGATCTCCAATTTGCATATTTTAACCAATTAAACTATATGTTTACCTAACGAAATTACCAGTGAGAAACAATTACCGGAATTTAATATCAACAACTGGTTTCTTGTAATAATCTTTAAAATGTCTAAACCAAATAATGTGAGGACCAAACAAAGAAACTGTACAAATCTAGCTAAAAAGCGGAATCCACCGGAACAAATTGCTAAATCTAAACAGTTAGTTCGCAAAAAAGCTACTTCTCCTAAGAAACGAAACACGAAAATTACTAAAAAGAAGCGTGAATTAAATGGCGGCTGCAAATTACCTACTCTTTCTGATCTTGAACGGATGTTTGAAGAGACTGAAAGTGATATCAGCTACCCAGCACCTACAAGTCTCAATACTGCTGACCGAAACAAAAGTGCAGAACGCATAGAAGAAACAACTACTACTATAGACAATGACGAAATACAATTTATAACCGAAAAAGCACCCTTAATTGACCTTAGCATACCCAGTATTGCCGCTTCAAATATAAAATCAAATTTTGTTATTATAGACTGTGATTCCGACTACTTGAGTGATGACTTAGATGATGCCAGACCTTCTAAAAAAAAGAAAATTGAAGAGCAGACCGCTTCTGCACCTTGTGATATTATTTCTAAAGTAACCGAGACACAAGTAGAAACCTCAAATGATAGTGATGCTACAGTAGCTTATGACATAGACATTTCAACACCTGGACGATTCTCACCATTACCTAGTACTTCAAGAGATAATGACACAATTTTAAAAAATGAAATGAGATTTAATGCTAGCTTCCAATGTGATGAATCACCTAAAAAAATGTTGGACACTTCTCAGAAAGTGATAGAAACATCAGTAGAAGTTTTAAAAACTCCAGAAACTGTAACAGAATTGTTTACATTACCAGAAGTAACTGCAAAGTCACCAAAACAAGAGACAGTAAATAAAACACCTCTTGAAACTATTGTAATAGATGATGAAGGTGATAGCTCAATTATTGTTTTTAGTGGACAAAATGGCCAAACCAAGCCACCACACCCAATACTCATAGATGATGATTGTGTTATTTGTGTAGATGATCATGATGATAGCAAAATACCATCACCAGCAATAGTTATAGATGAAGAATATGATATAATGCCTACAAATGAAGAGACAACTATTAATATCAGCGATTTAAGCATTGATGACATTATTGCTGAAAATTCTAGTATTATAAATAAATACTCGGATAAAGCCATAGTCACAGTTACGGAAGTTCCTCCAATGCAAACTGAAAGTCAAATAAATAAAAACAATACAAATTTAAATAGAAATGGCCCGGATACTTGTGTATCAAATCCTCGTGGGACAACATCTAATGTACAAATAGAATTAAGTGATCAAAATAATTCTAATGATGTAATAATTGAAGAGCATGTTTTACCTAGTGCACAAATAAACCAAAATAATCCAAACAATCATAATAATTTAGTGAGATCTTTCCTTAGCACTTTACAAATGATTGGTAGCTCACTAAGTCAAAGTGCTCATATTAATGAAATAACAAGGTCAAATGAAAATAATTCATCAGCGTCATTCAACGGAAATGACCTATATCCTCACAATAGAAGAAAACGTAAACGTAAAACACATAATACTTTAAATGTACATTCCTCTAATAGAATAGAAAATGTCATCACAAGCGTAAGACCAGAATTGCAAAGTAACAGCACAATAAGATCAGAAACACACAATGATAGCCTTGTAAGAAACGAACCTGGCACAAGTACCCAAGTCCCAACTTCAGGAAGAAATATTGGGGACTGTCCTATTTGTTTGGATCCATTATCAACCAAAGCTGTTTGTTCAACTATTTGTGGTCATATATTTTGTATGGAATGTATAAAAATGGCTGTAATAACATCTAAAAGGTGTCCTGCATGTAGAAAAGTTCTTAAACGTAATGGTTTTCATCCAATATTTTTGTAATGTTATGTTTATGAATTTCAATGACCAAAGTCATAACTAATTTATTTTATTTACCATAATAAAATAAATTTGTAGTGTATAAAAACAATTCCCAGTTCGTACTACATTTCTTATTATTTTTGAAATTGTAACTTGTACGCCTTTTTTTTTCTGATTGTTCAATTAGCTAGAAATGATAACTACATAAAATTTACTTTTAGGTATCTCCTTGAAAATTTAACTTGAAATCTCAGATCTATGTTTGTATCTTAAGGCAAGAACTGTTTGTGGATTTATTGTTGCCAAAGTTGTTTTTCATTTTGTGTTTAATAACAATTGTTATTAAATTTTCAAGCTGCAGCACTGATTTAACAATCAGAAACTGATTCAACACACCAATTACAATCTACTTGATTTTTTTAAATACAGATTTATTTTAACATTATTTATTTGTATGTAATATTTATTTATAAAAAAACGAAATTTATATTGATTTGAAATATGCCATTGGAGTTTAAACTTTTTACCGAGTTTATCACTAATAATAAAATTTCCATTATTCTTCAAAAAAATATAAACACTGGTTGAACACATGATTTACTGATTGCACATCAATTTTAGACTGTCTAAATAGGTGTTTAAATTTTGTTATGGCAAAGGAGTTCAGTCTCTTCAGCTGTTTCAGCTACACTTAACTGAAGAATACCTAATTGTTGGATTTGTTTTTGTTTTCTGAAATGGCTGGCCTTATTTTTTTTAATATCTTAATAGCAAACTATTTTTCATCCAGTTCATTATCTGTCCATCCTACAAGCTTAAGTGAGAAGCTGCACAAAAAAATCTTATCACTTCATAAACAAGAAACTTCCTCTTTTATTAGATATTATCACTTTGGGAGATTACAATGACCCCTTGTACCTAGACATTTTTTTTTTACTTGTATTACTGATCAGTGCTGCGAAATGTCCAAAACATAGGTAATTAAAAATTGATATAAATAATTTAGTAATCAATTTTCAGCTTGAACTTAAGGTAAATACTTTTTGTAAAAAAAAAAAACTAACTGAAAATGTAGCTGGAGCTAGGTACTGAAAGTGTGACATTCTCGTCACAAACTACCTACCTACTTATCTATTTCCTCAATTAGGTACCTGATTTCCTAGAATTTTGTTCTGTGATTTAACAGTATGTCTAATATTGTTATTGTATATACCAAATAAAACAATACCTTTCAAATATATTTTTATTTGACAAATGAAATTTATACTGTATATAAATATCATTTAGTGGTACCTATCAAAAATTTAAACATAGTTTATTTGTGATAAGGCAGAGTACAAGCACATGGCTTGTCTAATGGCAAAAGACAACCATGTTCTATAGACAACATAAATGACATAGGTTCCTTTTCAAGATGTTGGGCCTAATATACAAGGCTACTGGTAACCTTGTCTTCCAGACTGTAACTTGACAAAACAAGTCAACACTGTTATTACTATGGCAGCAGGATTATCTCAGGCAGTGGAGGCTTGCCTAGGCAACAAACTAGGCAAGTTGCTGCGCAGCATTACCACTAAATAAAGTGAATGAAGTTGTTACAAATTAATTAACAAAGTATCTATGAATATTATATTGCTACAATACTGCATACACTAACATCTTGCTAGTTGTGCAGATGTAAGCAATTATAGCCACTTTTATATGGAAAATGAAAATTATTTATTTATACAGTATGTGTAGTGTGCAAATATTTTATTAATGCATATATAAACAAACAAATCATTTAAATATTACATCACATAATATAACATTTAATAAAATTTATACATATTAATGAGAAGCCCAATTTATTACAAAAAAAATTAAAGAACAAATAACTAATTTGAACTCTTATGTAATATAATAATAACATCCACTAAATGGTGGTACTATTTCTAACTAGTTGCTCGAGAGAAGAAACAGAAAGAATAATTTAAAATGGCTCAGTATTGTGCATCTAAGTCAACGCCTCTTAAACACTTTTATCAGGTTCCATTTTATTATTTATAGTATTGGTACACTATGTTTGGTGGCAATTTTTCTACATTTTAGTAAATTTTAACACATCCTCTTGTCTCTTGTTTTGTCTTCCCTTGTTTCTTTTCTATCCCTAGAGCAAGATATTAAATATTTCTCATATTTGTGCACCAAGTGTTTCAATGATCATTTTAGTGAAAACATAAAATATATATTTTGTGATCATGAAATACTTTACTGGTGTATGATGCAATAATAACCTCGGGTCAAACATTTTACAATTAGAAAATTATATTGGTTTCTCACAATTTAGGGTATAATAGCCAGCATATTCATTTTAGCTTTAGAATTTAAGTTGAGAGATTGATTTCTCAATAAATAACACTTCTAATATAGGTACAGATGATTTTATTTACAACCTAACCACATCAAATTAACTTACACATAATACAAATTCAGTGCTACTTACAACATGTTTAAAATGATTTATTGACTTGTATTGATAATAACATAGAAACATAACAGTAATTAAAAAAAACCATCTGTCTACTATCCACCAATATAAACTGTATTTTACAGCCTAATAAAGGTACTAGGTACCTTTACCTTTATTTTACTTGACTTTATTTTAATATACAAAACAAACATGATGATTGGACAAGTTATTTATGAGCCGAGAGACCAGATATCCAGTGACAGATTCCATATATAACAATTGCTTTATTTTTCTACATTATTAGTTGGCACAGTGTCTGATTGTAGCAGTTCAATTGAAGTAGAAAGTTGCTCTAAACTTTGAACCAATTGTGCCATTTTATCTTTTGAGCCTGAATTATCAAAGCTGTCATCCGAAGGCTTTTCGGCATCACCATATAGACGAAAATGTAACCTTGCTAGATGTTCCTGCTGGTCTCTTATATTGATCATTTGTTCCATACTGCAGCCGGTCCCAAATGCACTAAGTTTTCCTGTGTGGAAATCATCAAGTAATTCCATTAGTGCCTTTTCCATGTGCTTTACATCTGGCGTTTCTTTAGGTATGTGTCGTGGTCTGTTGGTTTGTGAACGAGTTTGATCTCGATGAAATCGACGCTCATTGACGTATGATACTTTAGCAGAATCATTTATACTACTATTTCCAGCATGTGTAGATGTTTGTGGATTTTTCGATGTAACACTCGCTGCGCCACTGGACATTTTGTTACTGGTTACAGGAGAAATAGCTGGCTCTGTAACTTTTTGTTCTTCTTCTTCGCCTTCATTCTGCATTAGTTGCTGTGTTTCGTTAGCTTCTTCTAAATCCAAGCTCATGTAGTTAATTTAATAATACTGTATGATTTATAAATTCTTACACAATTTTATTAAGAGAGATACACACGTATGCATTAAAAAATAAGTAAGAGAAAATAGAGAAGAACTCTAAATAAATAACACTTGTAAAACTGGATTTAAAAAAAACATAAATTTGAGTAGTACGAAATAAAAATAGTCCCTAAGTAATATCTCAAATGACAAATCTCTTTACCGTACTTGCTAGGTACTCTTTCTAATTATATTAGAATTAGCTGTTAACTATTTCTATGCTATTCTTTTTTCAGTGGCTTTCCTGTAACTAAGTATAAATTGTTTTCTTTCTAAAATCCTCACTAAAATCAATAAAAAAATAGAAATTATAATTCACGATTTTTGTTGACTTGACTATGTTTTTTTTTTTTTTTTTGTTAATTTGCCCCTTTCTGGGGCCGGCTAAGACCTCTAGGCCATGCTGCCACGTCTTCCGTAATAATAAATTCTTTTTCATATTAAAATTTTAAATGCGTTTCTTCAGTTTCTTAACATATTGTCTTCCCCTTTTTAAAAGTCATTTCCTTCACTAATACAAAGCTTATTTGAGTCCTTCAATACGTCTTTAGTTTTAATTTCTTGAAGTTTACATATTATGTTTCTCCGTTAATTTGTTTTATAGTACGTCACATCCTTGAATTACGATTATTTTCACACAAATTATAAAACTAAAATTCTGAACACCAAAATCATCTTCTTTCATATTGGCGCCAAAACTTCTACGACAGTGCAAAAAGTATTTTTAATATTCTTTTTTTTTACCTCTACATTTCATACTAGTCTTATATTATGTAATAAACCCATATCTTAATATTTCATGTCTTTTTCTAGTTTTGTCTTCAAATTTCTTTCTTGTTCAGGCCTCTGCCTCTTCTGTCGTGATAAAACTCTACAATAGTCTTTCACTAGTATAGTTTATTTACTAAATCACATTTACACACAACTAAGTAATATTTGAACTTTAATTAATTTACAAATTATACATTTTTACATTATATTACACATTTTTAGCTTAAAGATTGGAGGGAACCCTCGAAAAGCGCGCCTTCCCGCCAACCTCCTGTTTTTTTTTATTATTTTTCTAAGTTAATTTGCCCCTGTGAGGAATATTATTCTGTGATTTACCCCTTTCTGAGGCTGGCTAAGACCTTTAGGCCATGCTGCCACGTCTTCCGTATTATTTCTTCTACAGTCATTAGTCACATGTCTTCCGTATTAATTATTCTTATACAGTCACTAGTCACTATGAATCACCTAAAAAAATGTTGGACACTTCTCAGAAAGTGATAGAAACATCAGTAGAAGTTTTAAAAACTCCAGAAACTGTAACAGAAAAGTCACTTTACACAAGCTTACTTTAGGAGATTTGGCGGCAGCGAGGAAATTCACGATACACTAATTTCTTCATGATTATTTTATTTGGGCACTTGCACTTAACAAAATTAAACTAATTCCCACCTACATTAACTAATTTTACTCACAATTTACACTAAATTCAATAATTGTGAATAAATTATGACCATCTTCATTCACGATGGCGCCAAAACTCCCCATTTTTTTGCAAAAAGAATGCGAAAATCATCCAATCGGCCAGCAGCAGATAATTAAGTGGTTGGTAGAAATTAACTACTGGCAGATGCTTACATTGATGCAACAATAAGAAAACTATAATTCAGTTTAAAGCAAATTTCATACAAAAAAATAAAAAAATAAGTTTGCTATGTTTTTTATTCGCCCAAATCATATGACATAGTTGCCTTATATCTGAATGCCTTTAGACTTACTTTCAAATTATACGGGTTATAATTTTTCAAGTAAACTTTATACAAATTAGGGTTTGCTATGTATCTATGGAAGTCCTGTCTCTTATTACGTAGTATTTATATACTCTTGGCTATAATTCTTTTAACAGTCAACAATAAAGTTTTGTCTGAGGTTGGCGGGAACGGTCGAAGTGAAAAGGCGCACTTTTCGAGGATTCCCTCCAATCTTTAAGATAAACATGTGTAATATTATTTAAAAATGTATAACTTGCAGATTAATTAGGTAACGTGTAAAATGTAAATAATATTTAATGATGTGTACCTACATGTGATGCAGTAAATAAACTATACTAAAGTTCGGCTGTTCAGAGAATGCGCTCCTGACACCTATCAGTTAGTCACGACTAGTGATGGGCACAACATAACACTGAGTTCGTTACCGTTCCTCTAAAATGAACCGCCGCGTAATTTTTAAGATTGTTTTTGTTTTAAATTGGCGGAATCATTTAAAAATTATATTTTAGTTAATTAAGTGGAAACAAAAAAGGGTAATATTAATATAATATAATTGTTTCATTAATTCTTTATTACAAAGTTACAATCTGTATTTCTATGCAATAAAGTACATTGAATTGAATGTGCGTACAGAATATTAATCAGACTCCGATTCGCTTGGGGTGGTGGTGTCTTCATCATCATCTTCGCCTACATGTATAATTATATTATACATGATCTTATACAGAATCAATCCTGGCGTTTAGCCATGTCTCGTCAATGAACACGACACTATCCCAGTTATCGATTTTTTTTGCTTCTCTCAAAAAACTTGAAATTGTGTCCGTTTTAAAATTATGTCGTATCCTTCTACTATTTTTTTTTGTCTGTTTTTTATACGAAAAACCAATATCTTTTAAGATTTTGGTCAAAGCAATTTTACCCCCGCTAAACAGTCCAGCTTCTATTAACGATGCCAAAAGTTTCTTCCTGTTGAGATATTCATTTCTGGAATCGTAACCATTTAAATGATTTCTGATTGTATCGGTGTCAAAGGTATATTCTGTCACGGGTTTAGTTCTACATTTCTTCTTCGGAGTACGTAAAATATTATTTTTTTTGCCAGTAGAGCCGAACTTTTCTTTATTAATATATGTTATCGTTCGTTTGCTAACTCCAAGCGCCTGAAAGACGCGTTCTTGTACTTGTTCGACAGGTACCAGGGGTCCGCCATTTTGCCGCACCCGCTCAAAGTAATCTTGCAGCTTGATGATTAATTCACGGGCTCCACTTTTCAATGTTTGTCCACTTTTAGGAATTATTATGCACCAAAAGTCACAAAAACAAAATCGAAGTCCGATGTCGGTTTGAAAAGCAGAAACAGTCCATTAAACGAAAGCCGGGTAATCAAATAAAAACAGATCGAAAAAACCTTGAAGAACGTAGTCTATGCGCACGAAACGATAACAGACGACTGTTGTCTCTTTTATCGTCACAAAATGGCGGCCCATGACGCCATTTGGAGTTACCGTTTTTACTCTAAGTATAAAAATGCTACTAACAAAACTTTATTGTTGACTGTTAAAAGAATTATAGCAAAGAGTATATAAATACTACGTAATAAGAGGCGGGACTTCCATAGATACATAGTAAACCCGAATTTGTATAAAGTTTACTTGAAAAATTATAACCCGTATAATTTGAAAGTAAGTCTAAAGGCATAGTACATACATACATAAGGCAACTATGTCATATGATTTGGGCGAATAAAAAAATCACAGAATAATATTCCTCACATGATTTGTCATCGGAGTACTATAGTTGTTCTGTGAACCCCTCTTTTTATAATTTCTTGTCAAATGTGACATTTCCGAAAATTTAAATTTTAAAATTTATCTGTTATCTTTTTGTTATTATTTCATATTCTTAAGTTTGTTGTGGCTGTTTTCTTGTTGCTTTTAATGTTGTGTTTTTAATTTTGTACCAACCACCATACCATATCATAAAATACCATACCATATAACCATATATTTTATGGTGATAAAATATATGGTTGGAAAACTAAAATCGAGGTGTGTGAGGTGTGGATATGATGAACTGAGTAAGTTTTTTATTACATAAATACCTACATCAATATATTGTAGACCGGCCTTCGCCCACATCTGTTGATTATTTAGCTTCCTGAGAGAACATTTTAAAAAGACACTCACTTTCATTAAAGTATATCAGTTCCAATTTTATTTTCTGTGACTGTCCTTCGAGTAAAGCTACTGCTAAGCCAAATTTTAACGTGGTTGGCTAACGAACGTCTGAAAGTTCAAAACATCTTTACGAAGTTTCTTTTTTATTGTATTAAAATAAGTGTGTTGCATCCGTTTTTGGTTACTTGAGTCCAGAGTCCATAATTCCATATTAATATTAAATATTATTACTTTTATTAGCCCTCCGAGCGACGTTATGATGGCAGGAATAGGTAAAGCGGTGGTACCGAGTCGCTACGAAGCTCTACCACCTTGTAAGATGTTACGGTGTTAGTGATGGTTAGCCTATCCTCGCCTTTCAGGAGCTGCCTGACAGGAAGACAGGTGGTTTATTCTGCAAAGGAGCCCAGACCAACACGGGGAAAGCGTTGTTGGAAAGCGGCAATTGCTTATTATTAATATACTTCGTGTCTTTTAGGTGCTTACATGCATTCAGTTCCGCACCCAATAAGTCATAGCTCATGTGCAGTAACTTTTCAAAATGGATATCCAGCTAACATGATTTACCACTTTGTTTTATATAAATTGATTTTAAATGCAAACAATATTTTATGTCAGGAAAAACAGTAGGTAAATCAAAGAAATTAACGATATTTCATGTAAATTTGTAATAAATTAAAACTTCATCACATACTTTTATGTTTCATTTCTTTTTTTTTTCAGTAGTAGGTACACTGCGTAATTTTAAAATTTTCAACTTTTTTATTTTACGTATTACAGAAGAAGACAAAATAAACTTCATGCATATTTCATTATTTTAATAATATTATGTAATTCTTTTTATATATAATATAATGTAGTGTGGCTATGCGTGCTGGTGATGATCA
>NJDC01007091.1:5100-25281 GCA_002245475.1 Calephelis virginiensis | reverse complement strand
TGTTCCCAAATCTGAAAAAGTCACTCGCCGGCAAAAGATTTGGGTCGAATGATGAGGTCATCGCCGCCACAGAGGCCTATTTTGGAGACCTCGGGAAATCGTATTTTTTTGATGGGATAAAAAAGTTGGAGCATCGCTGGTCCAAGTGTATTGAATTGAAAGGAGACTATGTTGAAAAATAAATCTTTACTTTCTCAAAATTTTCTTTACTTTTTCTTAGGCTAAAAATTTATTGAATGGCCCTCGTAGATAGTGTAATTATTCAATTAAATATAACTATTTTCCTCTAATATTATCTGTTAAGAAACTATTTCATATTTTTATGAAGAATAGAAGTGTGACTTTTAACCCCGGGGTCAGGGATGGTTGTCACATTGTCTGCGGTAGGTAGTCACGTATTAAATTACGGGGAGTTAATAAAAGAAACACATATTAAAATCAAAAGAGTGTTTATTATTAAAGATAGTAAATCTTGTACTTCTTATCTTTACCCAATAAAAGAAAGAAACAACTAAATTTGCTTTAAGCAAATGCTAAATAGGTAAGTAGGTACCTAACATTTAACAATTATATAAATCTGGTAGATAACAAAAATATATTTATTTATAGTCACTAGTCGCTTTTTGGCAGCATTCACACTTTGTACGTTATAGTGTCTTAATCAGTCGTTAATATCTTGTGCTATGTTAACCCTTAATTGTGGACGTGAAAAATACTACCGCAAACATGGACGTGGGGCCATGGGACCCAAATAAATTACTGGCTAAATAAAACTTGAACAAATTTTAATTTGAATGTAATTTTTATTTCTAACAACAGCCTTTCTTGCATTTTGTTATACTTAACACTAACACCACATTAGCTGGTACTGGATCAGTCTCAATTTGTACTTTTTTAAAACTGCTATACTTTGTCTTACGTCTAAACAAAAAAATATAAAAAAAATAGAAAAATTCACAAAAACAAAAAACAAATCTTTTCTTTTGTTACAAAAATAAACGTTCTTATAAATAATATAAAATAAAATTTAAATATTTTTTATTAAATAAAACTGACATTCGACAGTAGATGCCAAAAAATCACACGCAATTTTTACATATTGTTGTAGTGCAAGTCATGCATATGGGTTCTTTGCATTTGATGCAAAGATGGATAGTTTTTATCTTTTTTTTAGACGGACAGAAATTACATCTTTTTCTTTTATTCCTGTCTAAAACTCCATCATCGGTAATATCAGGACCTGGTAAAGTGATTTGCAATATATCTGCTATACTCATCCTGAGTTTTGTGGAAAGTCTTTCGTTATAACACCTTTGCTTCATGTGAGGTTCACATAAAAGTTTTTCAAACCTTTTAGAAATCCCATTCTATGCAATTTGGAAGCCTTTGTGTGACTTTGCTGAATTATGAAGGCATTGGGGCCACTCATGTCCAGCAGTCTATAAAAGACAGCCATGGGCCAACGGCATGTTCTGCGACTGCTCGAGTATACAGAGCACATTTGGTCGACAGAATCAACGCCCCCCTTTGTGCTATTGTAATACAAAATTATCTCCGGTTTATTTGTTGTTTGATCCACATCTTGGTCGTGATGCATAGAGGACACAAGAATTACAGTTGATTTTTTTGGGCACATAGCTGACCATAGTTATATCTTTAGTATGTCCAAAAGTCGACGATACAACTTCTCTATTTTTAGATGGCATAAATTCCTTGGGGATTTCCTTTTTATTCTTCCTCATAGTACCGACCACAGTTAAACCTTTGGATTGCATTGCTGTTATGAGATCAATTGATGTTTACCAATTGTCTGTTGTAATATTCCGATTCGAATTATATATGGGCTTACATAAACGAAGACACGCTTGCACCGGTATAGGTTTTTTCTGATCATCGTCAGTCAATGTAAATCCATCACTATTTTTGCCACAGTACAAATATGTGTTCAACACATTGTGTGTTTTAGCATCGGCAAGGCACTGCATTTTTAGCCCATATTTGTTATGTTTACTAGGGATATACATTTTAAAACTACATCGACCTCTGAAACCGACCAACATTTCACCATTGGCTCCCATAGTATAGTGTTTTTGGGCATTGCCGTTAATAACTCTATTGATTCGGTGACTATACATCCTGGATCTGCCTTTTTGCTCTCCTTGCGTTCATCAGGGTCATCAAAGCGAAGGCATATTAAAAGTATACAGAATCTCGTTTAAGACATGCATAATCGAAAAATGTCATGCCCAGTTCCATCAGTTGCATAAAGTGAAAGGACAGATTCGTGATTCGATTTGAATACTGCCGAATAAAGTAAAAGGCCTATAAAACACTCCAGCTCTTCTTGAGTACAGTCCTTCAGATCTGCACGCTCTGGTCGTTTGTATTTCATTCTAGTAGAAGCTAACTTATTATTGGTCCAACGCAAAAAATTTTCCATAATTTTACTGTCAAAAATAAGGTCGAGTGACTCTTTTGGATTATACCAATCGAGAGGGGTGGAGGAAGAAGTAGTACCAGGTATCTTACAATAATATTATGACTTCTTACCCGAGAATTTCTGGCTAGTGGCGTTTTTGCCCATTTTATTACATACATACATACATACATACATATTACTATGCCATTTTCTTTTGCTAAGTTTAGCCCTTCAATAGACAGGTGGGAGCTGTGGTTATCTAACAACAAGAGACATGGTTTTTCCTTTGTTGATTTCACGTGATTGTGAAAATGTTTAAGGAACTCAGCAAATAACTCCTCTGTCATCCAACCTGATGGATAACTGCCTCCTTTACAACCAACAGGTCCATCTCGTATAAAATGGTCTTTGAAATGAACCCGCGGAAAAACAAACAATGGTGGAACTGAATTGCCAACCACCGAAGCAGCAGCAGCAACGGTGACTAGTGTGCCTATTTCGGTTGAGGTAATAGCACCGACTTGTTTGAATCCATTTTTAGCCACAACTTTTGTCGGTTTACCCAAGTTTCATCCATGTTCCATATTTCATGTGCCTGAATATTATATGGTTTAATTACCATTTCAAAGTTATCGAAAAACTTTACATTATCAGAATCAGAAAAATCTTTAGTCACTTGATCCATACAAGTGGTATTTGTGAGCGTCGACATTTTTTTAAACTACCACCGGATCGGAACGCGGCCACACACTGAGAAGATCCGGCGAAAGAAACTCAGCGGGCTTTTCTTTTTTTCAAAAATAGTAATTACAATATAAACTAGATTAAAAATATAGATAACAATTTATTTCCGGGTCTGGGTATTTATTAAATTTATTCTGGTATCTTATTTAAGTATTTCTATGTATTAGTATCGTTGACTTACACCCATAACACAAGCATATAATTTGCTTACTTTGGGGTTAGATTCAATTTGTGATTTGTGAACAATCTTACTTTAACTTAAATAAAAGGTGCAACAAATCACATTACAAATTTTAGTGGGAGATTGAATACTCTATCCCCAAGTATGTTCATCTTCCAAATACTCTGAGACCGTATAATAGCCTTTTTGACATAATTTTGCTTTTATACATTTTTTAAACTTATTTAAAGGTAAATCTCTAATACCAATAGGCAGCTTATTGTAGAAACATATACATTGACCCAAAAAGGATTTATTAATGTTATGGAGACGAGTTTTGTATACGGCTAGATTATTTTTGTTCCTCGTATTAATGTCGTGAACATCACATGTTTTTTTTAAACGTACATAGATTTTTTTAACATACATTAAATTCTCATAAATGTATTTAGAACTGAAGGTTAAAATATTTATTTCTTTGAATTTTTCTCGGAGGGAATCACTTACTTTAAGATTATAAATAGCTCTAATAGCTCTTTTCTGTAATACAAAAATATGGTATTTATATATGCAGAATTTCCCCAAACAGTATCCCATAAGACATTAAACTATGAGAATAGCTAAAATATACTATTCGGGCCGTTTCAACGTCTGTTAATGTTCTTATTTTTTTACTGAAAATGCTGCTGAACTAAGCCTATTTGCCAGTTTCTCAATATGATGGCCCCATATTAATTTATTATCAATTATGATACCTAAAAAGACAGTGGATTCAACCAGATCCAGTTTAGATCCATTTAATTGTACATTGGAATCTACTAGCCTAACATTGGGCATTGAAAATCTAATACATTTCGTCTTATTACCATTTAAAAGAAGATTGTTAACTGTGAACCAATGTATTATGTGGATTAAAGCTCGTGGCTCGAGCCAGACTTGTGGCTTTAGGTGTCCTAATGGATAAGGAAGGGTGTCGCTTCAAAAATGAACTAAACCAATCGGCGCCAGCTAGCTTGTTCAATTCCCATGACTTTGGCATCTTCAATTTATTAGATATAGCAAGTTTAACGCTATTTTCCGAACTTCATTGGGGGGGACAATCTAAAATAGACACTTGACGCCAGAAGTATGTATTTATCCAACTCTGCTTCATGTTCATTGGTAAAAATCTGTCGATTCTTTTGGTAGCCTATTATTGTAGAGGGTGATGATATGGCCATGTTGCTAATCTCTTCGGCAGTAAACTTTTTACAATATCTTGTTAAAGTGCGATAATTAATTCCAAAATATTTCGCAACTGATCTTATCGATTATCCAAAGGTTTTTATTTTCCTCGCAGCACGCTGCATCAATGATGATGGTACGAGCCCGCGAGTGGTCTTCTCTTGTGAACCCGAGGCATTATTGTAACTAGTACTGCAACAACAACAAACAAATACCTATATGTGGCAACATGCAACACCCCAAAGCACAAATATAGTCAGCCTGCATCCTAGGGGCTGGTAGTCACAGGTGACAACCATCCTGAGACAACCTGCCCCGGAGCACGTTTACGAAAAATAACCTTTAAAAAAATTACGCATAATAGCTAGTTCAAAACTGTATTACTATGTCATTAAACACATATCTATCGTCATCAAATGCATAGACAAGTAATTATATATAAAAAAAACACATAACTTACGAGGATCGACACACAGCCACAAAAATTTACTTTCACCGCGCGAAAAAATAAACATACGTGTCGCCGTCACGGCATGCCGGAGCGGACCACAGAGTACCTTACTGACGCGAGGTATGGAGGGGGGTGCTGCTCCTACACTCCAGTGACGCCGTTCATTGTATCTTTCGACCGTCCCGTTTTCTGTTAATTCTGATGTGACAACCAACCCGTGAGACAACCATACCCAGACCGGGTTCTATGAGTTCTGTAGTTCAACAAAAACTTAGTTTATTTTAGTCGCTGGGAAACTTAAACATTAAACCTACGTACCTACTTAAATAGTTCTCTTTCTACATCTGTTATTTACAATTATCTAACACTGATACATCTACTATTTATTTTTATAAACATATAAATAGGACCACTAGTCAGAAATGAGAATTAAAAAGTCATAACAACTTAATCAGTAATGACGTATTATGACTGTCAATCTGTGCTGTCAAGGTAATGAGTAATAGCACCGGTCGTATTATTTCTTGCCAGAGCACAACCACGAAAAGTTACAGCTTGGATGGAATTGCATTATATAAATATAAATACAGTTATAATGTTACATGGTTACTTAAATTCGAATTAAAATTTCTCTCACGTTTGTGTGTCTTTTAAAACATTAATTTGGAAATTTCAATCTTATTTGTTTTCTCATAATTAGTTAATTGTTAGTTAATTATAAATCTCGAAATCCACTTCTAAAATTCACTCGAAAATCGTTTCGTATTTGACGACCTACATGATGCCCGTTTATTATATATTAATTAACAATTTTATGTATTAGTTTAATATAAAAATCATGCCAATCACATTATGTTATGGGAAAGTTTAACATTTTACATATTGTCTGATATCAACATTACTGTCATATTTAGCTAAAAATGTAACACTTTAGAATTTGTTATCACTGAGCGCAATTCCAAAACTCAAAAAATATTATCTAAGATTTGCACGGCGCATATGTACTGCATAAAGCGGCAACGTCTCGGTTACGTCGAATTGAAGCGAGACTTAGCGAGGATCTCTCACTGCCGAGCATCGTGGCTGCGATGCTTAGCAGTGAAAGATCCTGGCAGGCGGTGGTCTCCTTTTGCGTGGAGGTAATAACGAAAAAGGAGACCGCGGAGAGGGTCAGAAAGGACGATGCCAATTCTGACCCAATCTGGCGTGGGCAGATCGGAAGGGCAAGGAGGCGGTTCGCCCGTCTTCTTAGCCCCGTGGCGGGGCTGTCTGGGAGAGTCGGGGGACTCTACGGCCAGCACGGCCTCGCACTCCTGGGCGGCTACTCCAATGGCCGGAGTTGCCCCTCTTACAGCGCGGAAGGAGGCCCTGCGAGGACCGGGCCGTAGCCGTCAGAGATGGTGAATGCCAACGCGACCCCATGTCGCTCCAAGCCGGGCGGCGCGAAGGTTATAGTGTGGTGGTGGAGGTTTAGAATAGAATGGAATATATTTTCATTCACATTCACCTGACAAGAGGCACCTTTGTGACGAGTCTATATAATACTAGAACTTCCACCGGATCGGAACGCGGCGACACACTGAGAAGATCCGGCAAGAAACTCAGCTGGCTGCCTTTTTTTTTCTTATTCTATACAAATTTATTAGTATTACATCACACGTCATTACTAGTAGGAGTAGGAGTATGAGGAGCAATTAATTCCAAGCACTCTTATCCGACAGATATTCAGCAACGGTATAGTAACCTTTTTGATACAATTTCATTTTGACACATTTTTAAAATTTATTTAATGGCAGGTCTTTTATAAAATCTGAAAGTTTATTGTAAAAGTGTGTATACATTGGCCCATGAAAGAATGACTAACTCTGTGGAGACGGGACACATGCACAGCAAGATTGTTTTTATTCCTCGTATTCACATTATGTATATCACAGTTTCTTTTAAATGAATGTAAATTCTTCTGAACTGGGAGGTAACAGGTAGAATATTAATTTCTTTGAATTTTTTGCTAAGGGAAACTCTTGGGCCTAAGTTATAAATTGCACGTATGACGTAAAACAATAATAGTATTTACATCGGTAGTACTCCCCCAGAGAAGAATTCCATATGACATAATGCTATGAAAATAACTAAAATAAACAATCCTAGCAGTGCAACATCGGTTAACTGTCTCATTTTTTAACGGCATGCGCTGCTGAGCTTAGTCTTATTGCGAGCTTTTCAACGTGCTGAACCCATTGCCACTTTTTATCTATTGTGATTCCTAAAAACGTTGTGGAATCAACAAGGTCCAACTTGTTCCCATTAAGTTGCACATTGGTTTCTACTTGCCTCACAATGGGCATTGAAAATTTGATAAATTTAGTTTTTTTTTTCATTCAAAAAAGATTATTTACATTGAACCAGTGTACAACTTTGGAATCGCAGTGTTCGTTTCGTCATACTTACCTAGTTTGGCAACGTAGCACGCACACGTCTAACGCACACTTATAAAAAAGTAGCACTAACATATACGTAATTTCAGCTCATTTTATCAGACTGAAATAATGGACTTCCAGGTTATTGAATGGAATTATTTTTGATTTCGCGACAATAGGAGCACGAATAAGGCCTACTATAAGTCATAATGAGTTATAGATCATTAAAAAAGTCGATTAAATTTATTATGAAAAACGAATCACCTTAATATTTGTAACACGTGATTGCAGAAGTTTTCTTGAGCTGCCGTGTTAGCATATGTACTGCTAAGGAAGGAATTCGCACTCAGAGACATCAGAGAAATCAATTGAAAGAACTTATTTCAAATTATTCTTGCTGCTACGGAACCCTTCATGGGCGATTCCGACATAATTTTCACTTTTGGTCCGTCTGCTAGCATTAGATTTGATTTTGCTGCATTTAGTAAAACTGATGGTGTACTTATTATTTAAAAAAAGTAGTATCTTCACGCCCATATCCCTGAAGAGGTAGACAGAGGCACAACCAGGGCACCCACGGCTAGCCGAAGACACAAATCCCACAATGTGATAGGTGGCAAGCCTATCGCCAAACAGACACATATCCAATCCCGGACAACATTTTTTTAATTAGAAAATTGGAAAACCCAAATTTTCTTTTTGTTACCCGACCCGGAATTCGAACCCTGGACTTCATGCAGTCAAGTCCAACACCTGAACCGCTAGACCACAAAGGCGATAACTTATTATTAATAAGTTGATATTAAAATGTAATCAAAAAATAAATAATTTTGAAATGTCTAACGCCTACTAGAGACTACTCCCTTTGCCTAATTTATTATTCACGTCTGCCATTTAACCTGTGTCTTTCGCCGTTACGTCACTGCTGGTTATTGGTTTTGGTTAAAGAGTAGTTGATCACTAAACTTGATTGATATCAATAGATTTATGATGAGTTTTCTGCAAGGTGTTAAATAACCCGAAAAGAGCTTTAGCATACCAAATATAGTACACCATTGTTACTAATTTTAGATATACTGGAAGAGTCAATGAGCAGTCACTGTAATGTTGAAGTGAAATTAGAAAATGAAATCATTGATAACAATAAAGTGAAACAAGAAAACGAAACAGATGACGAATTGTGTAAAGAAGATGCCTTTGTCTATAAAATGTCTAGCGATAATGGTAAGTACTGTTTGTAAATTGTAAGTATAATATAGTATGTAAAATAGTAGTAGTAGGTGTTAAATGGTAAAGTCAAGTATGTTTTAGTTATGACGTGGGATATAGAAGTCAGGTAGTTTTTCACACAAGAACTACAGGTATAGCTCCTTGTCTCACAGTTGCCTTAAGCGGACTGGCGGGGGGCAGCGGCCTCTCAAGCCTACAGCCTCGGTCGCTGTCAATTTGCTCAAAAAAAAGGGTAGAAAAATAATAAATAGTGGTGTTCCACTTCGAGCCAACAATATTCGCACCTTGATCAAACAAATGGTAAAGTCAAGTATGTTTTAGTTACGACGTGGCATATAGAAATCGGGTAGTTTTTCACACAAGAACTACAAGCTGATGATAGATTTTACACCCTACCACTAAATCAATACTGCATAGATATAAAATACTACATAGATATAAAGAAAGTAACAAAGTCTCTCTTTAATTAACAAAATAATGAGTCAGTCAAATCAAATTCCAGTCCATACCTAGTTACTCTTACTGGTTTCCCCATGCGCTTAGGTGTATCTTTGGGAGGGTTGACTGGCTGCACTGTGGTTGTTTCCTCCATTGTCGTCGTATGGGTTAGTTCCGCGTCTTCTTCTACCTCTAACGCTCTAAGCTTCCCCGAACCTGATCTACACCAGATCTTTCTCCGGCCCAGACCGAATCAAATCAGGTGGAGAGTCCCACCTGATCAGACATTGGTGAATCTATAAGATTGTCCCTCCGGTGTCTAATCTGGTCTACATGCTTCTTTACAGGTGGGCTATTTCCTTTACCAACGAGGAAATGTCTAGATCCAACTTTTCCTTGAATTTGCCAATCTACCCATTTCCTACCCCCTGTAAAAGTCCTAGACACACTCTAAACTTCCTATTTATTCCTCGCGAATTATGGACTTGTTTTGTTCTTTTTTATTAGGTTGGGTAGGTGGTTTCTGTATTCGAACCGAGTGATAGGAGTAATTATCCGTGAATATTACAGAAGGCTCTGGTAGGCTGGGCAAAAGCTCGTTCTGGAACTACTCTTTAAATGTAGTGGCATTCATTTCCTCGTGGTAGTCATTTGTGGTTTTAGGCATTTATTATTAGGTTTAGGCATTATAAAGCTCCAAAAGTCATAAAAACACAATCGAAGTCCGATTTAACGCCGATGTCAGTTTGAAAAGCAGAAACAGACCGTTAAACGAAAGCCGGGTAATCAAACAAAAACAGATCGAAAACACTTGAAGAACGTGGTCTTTGCGCACGAAACGACAACACAGACGACTGTTTTATCGTCACAAAATGGCGGCCCATAACGCCATTTGGGGTTACCGTTTTTAATCTAAGTACAAAAATGCTAGTAACTCCATTTGGGGTTACCATTTTCAACCTAAATATAAAAATGCTACTTTCTTTTCGCGCGTTCGGTTTGGTCGTAGTTTTATTTTTATATTTAATAAAAGTTATCTTATGGCCCATTATTTTCAAATTCTTGAAAAGAAAAACAAAACGTATTTTATTTTATAAAGTATAACTGTATAAGAACAGATTACGAAACTTTTATTGCCTGTTATTGTTAGCACAGCATTGCAAATATAAAGCGCTGACATAACCTTGTAATAGCGCAGTTTAGATTTAGAAAAATATTGTTTACCAAGTTATTTGACACTCAGTTTGGCACAATATTATAACAAATTGATTATTGATATAATAATGTTGTTTTAATGCTCATCAAATTCAAATTCAAATTCAAAATAGCTTTTATTACGTAGATCCATATACAGATTCTTGTAACGCGTCTATATAATTCTAAAAACTACCACCGGATCGGAACGCGGCCACTCACTGAGAAGATCCGGCGAAAGAAACTCAGCGGGCTTGTCTTTTTTCTTATAAATATAATTTACAAAAGTTTATTACATTCACAAATAATTTGCAGAGATTGGCATGAGGAGCAATTAATCCCAAGCATTTCTGTCGTCTAAATATTCTGAAATCTTATAATAACCCTTACCATACAACTTTATCTTAATACATTTTTTTAATTTATTAAATGGTAAGTCTTTAATATGCTCGGGAAGTTTATTGTAAAAACGTATACGTTTGCCCATGAAAGAATTACTGATTCTGTGGAGACGAGACTTATGCACAACAAGATTGTTTTTATTCCTTGTGTTTACAGCATATACATCACAATTTTTCTTAAACAAACTTATATTTTTATAGACATATATCAAGTTTTCAAAAATATATTGAGAAGTCACTGTTAGAATTTTTATTTCTTTAAACTTTTCCTTGAGGGAAACTCTTGGGCCTAAATTATAAATTGCCCGTATAGCCCCCTTTTGCAAGACAAATATTGTGTTTACCTCGGCCGAGCTTCCCCAGAGAAAAATGCCATAGGACAAGATGCTGTGGAAATAACTAAAATACACAATTCTAGCAGTGTCGACATCTGTTAACTGCCTTATTTTCTTAACAGCGTAAGCTGCTGAGCTCAATTTGTAGGCAAGTTTTGCAATGTGCGGACCCCACTGTAACTTTTTATCTACAGTGATTCCTAAAAATGTGGTGGAATCTACTAGGTCCAGTTTGTTCCCATTGAGTTGTACATTGGTATCTACTTGCCTTACGTTAGGCATTGAAAATTTTATGCACTTAGTTTTTTTTTCATTTAGAAAGAGATTGTTTACATTGACCCAGTGTACAACTTTTGAAATAGCATCGTTCGTTTCGTCATACTTACCCAGTTTTCTTTTCACTTTAAATAATAGTGAAGTGTCATCCGCAAACAACACTATTCCATGATTATCCCTTACGTAGTAAGGCAAGTCATTTATGTATATGAGAAACAAAAATGGTCCCAGAATGGAGCCCTGGGGGACACCCATGGTAACAGCAGCACCTGTCAAAGCATCAATTGTTAAAACGGTAAACAACCAGCAATAATATTTTTATCGTAACTGCAACGCCATTACAAAGTTACGTCGTTAGTTCAATCGCGACGTGTCAGGAACGCATTCTCTGAACGGCCGTAGATTAGTCAATGATACTAATACATATAAGTACTTAAATAAATACCAGAATAAATTTAATAAACATGCAGACCCGGAAATGCAGATATCTAAATGTTCATCACACAAATGCCTGCCCCCGTCGGGAATCGAACCCGAGCCTTGCGGTTGGTCGATGTAGTTAGGCGTGTACGCTAGCCACTCGGCCAACGAATCAACCTTAAAACGAAAAACATTCTGAGACACCCTTTATATAGCAAACTACAATTTACAGATAACCCAGAAGAGTTTTTGAAATCCTGTGAAGATTTGGATACTAAGGCAAATGCTATACAGCATGACGTACTGTTGTCAAAACGACCTGTAGTTGTACTGACGAGAATAGACTATTCCGAAACCAGAAAAAACAAACAACATATAGCTCATAACTTGAACAAAAAGAAATTTGAACCATTTCTTTGTGATATTTGTCAAAAAAATTTTCAAAATAAAAAAGAATTAAAAATCCACATCATTGGTCACAAGAGCCAACCTAATTCAAATATAACTCAAATGTGTCATAATGAACATAAAATGTACCAATGCAAAGTTTGTAATTGGAGTTCCAGACATTCAGCTAGTTTGAACAGACACTTATTTATTCATACCGGAGAGAAACCTTACCAATGTGATGTATGTAAAAAGTGTTTTCGTCGGCTATGTGATTTGAAGAGACACACATTAATTCATACTGGTGAGAAACCATATCAATGTGATGCATGTAAGAAGTGTTTTCGTGAATTAAGTAGTTTAAAGAAACACACGTTAATTCATACTGGCGAGAAACCATATCAATGTGATGTATGCAAGAAGTGTTTTCGTTGGTTATATGATTTCAAGATACACACATTGATTCATACCGGTGAGAAACCATATCAATGTGATGTATGTAAGAAGTGTTTTCGTCAGTTAAGTAAATTGAAGCAACACACAATTATTCATTCTGAAAAAAAACCATATCAGTGTGATGTATGCAAGAAGTGTTTTCGTCGGTTAGGAGGTTTGAAAGAACACACGTTAATTCATACTGGTAAGAAACCATATCAATGTGATATATGCAAGAAGTGTTTTCGTTGGTTATGTGATTTGAAGCTACACACATTAATTCATACTGGTGAGAAACCATATCAATGTGATGTATGTAATAAGTGTTTTCGTCAGTTAAGTAAATTGAAGCAACACACAGTTATTCATTCTGAAAGAAAACCATATCAATGTGATGTATGCAAGAAGTGTTTTCGTTTGTTAAGTGGTTTGAAGAGACACATAATTAATCATACTGGAAAAAAAACATACAATTGCAAAGTTCGTAGTAAGAGACTCAATAAGTTAAATGATTTGAAGAGACATACATTAATTCCTACTTCAACAGACGCTGACACAAATTAGTTCATATTGTAGTAGAACCTTACCAATGAAATGTGTGTAATAAGTGTCTCAGGGGCTTAGGTATTTTGAAGAAACACATTTTTACACCGGAGATAAACATTTTCAACGCGATGTATGTAAAAAGTCTAGCAAACGGTTAGCTATTTTGAAGAAATACAAATAAATTTATATATGTATCATAGTGATGTATGTAATAAATATTTCTGTCGTTTAAGTCATATAAAGGGATAAATAAGTTCATGCTGGACCTTATTGACAATAAATCAAGCAAGACAAAATCAGATATAGAAATAAATAAAAATTACAGTGTAAGTAAAAATATAGACAATCAGTCAATAAATCAGTCAATTCCGACAAAACCGTCACCGTTCCATTCAGTAAGAGGCGCTTAATACAAAATTGAAAGAGTCCTCTTTGGAAAGCCTATACCCTTCTCTAAAGAAGTAAAATATCTGGGCCTAACCTTTGACCAGAGTTTAATCTGGAATCCGCACATTGAACAGGCTGTAAGAAAGGCTAAAGCAGCTAGGGGGGCATACAACAGATTATTAAGACCTTAATGGGGTCTTAAACCAAAATCTATCTTATGGGTTTACACAGCCATAGTGCGACCTATAGTTTGCTATTGCTGCGTTGCATGGAGTAGGAAGGCAGTCCAAGTAACATGCCAAAAAATCCCTATCAAGCTTACGAGTAATCGTCTGCTGTATGGCATCTGGTGCATTCCGATCATCGCCCACACAAGCGCTAGAGGCGATTCTTAACTTGCACCCTTCGCACATTCATGTGCAAAAGGAAGCAAAACTCGCAATGCTCCGCGCTGTGGAGCGAGGAAGACGCAGCTGGCAATCTTCGACAATGAGGACACTTCATAATGAACTCATAAACTACCCTATAATGGATATGCCATCGGATACTATGATAACAAGTTACGGATTTAAGAAGCTGTATAATGTTGCTCCAACAAGCAGATAGGAATGACTAATTGGAGTACCGTAATCCATTAAGCCAGGGAACGTCAGATGGTTCACTGATGGATCTAGGAAAAATGGAGAAGCTGGAGCGGGTGTGTATTATCAGCGGCCATTAGTAAAAAAGCATATAAGCCTAGGATTTTATGCTACTGTATACCAGACAGAGATTTTCGCAATATTAACGTGCGCACAAGAAAACCTCAATAGTTGCTATGCTTTTTTTATTCTTGAAAACAAATAAAAAAAGAAACGAAATATGTTTTCGCATGGACTTGATGGAACTCTTTCTGCGACAACATACCTACAGAGAATTTCGTTATAATTCATAAGTAAGTAAATGTGTACTATATTGTTAACGTTATTTTTATGTGATTGTTGATGAAATTTATTATAATTCTGATGAAGACAATGTGTAAATTTAATTTATTTAGAAAAGTATGTTATTATTATAATAATGTTTTCTAAAATGTATTTAATGTATAATTTGATATTAACGTGACGATATATTTTAGAATTGACCCTACAATATGGGCTTGTACGCAAAACTACGATCACAAAAACCTGCGACTGATTCGCATCGCGTATTGCGATGCTACGTCACACTTGTTGACCATGTTATATTTTGTTCCCTCTGAGACTGCGCACGAACAAGACTTGTACTTGAATGTAAAAAAAAATAACAGTACGAGGTTGGTTTTTTTTATCACTGATTGAGTTCCCTTTTGATTGAGGTTGAGACCCCTGTTCAGAAGCACTAGCACTAGTAAGCACTAGTAATAAAGATTATAAAATCATCGGGATTCATAACAGTAATAAATGGATGAACCCAAAATCTTCTTTATTTCTTTTTCCTGTATCTCCTAAGCAATAACAAAAGGCCACACTTCTTTTTAAGATCCATGTCACGACCTTGTTTTCAATTTAAAATATGTTTAGTACTGTTGACAGTCGTCGAATGGTCACTTTGTGCGTTGCGAATTCGCATTGCATCGTATCGCAGTTTGACCTATAGGCCGAATAAAATTTAATATTTGCTCTCCGTTTTCCTTATTATTTATTATGTTGGGTTGGAAAACACATTTTGTACAGACCCTTTATATAAATCACATAAATTATTATATTTTCTACAGATTCCCCACCCGACCTCCTTCAGTTTTCCTAGGAGGCGACTTTAACTGCAAGAATATACTTTGGCGATGCTAGCGGAATAACACCAACGGCCTCGAACTGGATATGCTTTCGGACAGGCTAGACCTCAACCTGGTAGCTCCTTCTGAGCGTACCAGATATCCTCTCGCAGACCACGATCATGGTATTAACCACAATCCCAGCACGATAGATCTAGCACTGCTACGTGGCGTATCTCTACAGGTACGCTCCGTGGAAGTGCTACACGAACTAGACTCCGATCACAGGCCCGTAGATTTCAAACTAGGGCCCGACGATCCCTCCCTATTAGTTACCAAAACCAAACAGGTTATAGACTGGCAAAAAACACAAATATCCAGTCTCTACAATCCGAGCTCCTCGAACGAATCCCTGACCTAATAAACACAGTCGAGGAAGCCAAGTCCCTCCCCAGGGCGGTCCGTTACCTCCTACCGACCACGACGAAGTGAAAGATCTAATTAAATATTTTCACAACAGTAAGGCCCCGGGGCCTGGCGGTATTTCAAACAGGATAATTAAATACTTTAAAGCACTGCCTGCTAGTAATACATTGAAGATGTTTATCTTCAATGTATACTAGCAGGCAGTGCTTTTCCTGACGAGTGGAAAGAAGTCACCGACATAGGAATACATAAGCCTGGTAAACCGCATAACGTCGGGAGTAGTTCCCGTCCGATCAGTCTTATTAATTCACTCGGCAAAACATACGAGCGTCTTATCCTCGCCCGCCTTAAGACAGTCGTAGCCGAGAAACATTTGTTAATATATGAGCAAGTTGGTTTCCGGGCAGCTCATTCATGTACAAATCAAGTGCACCGCCTCACGGAGCACATACTAGACGGCCTGAATAGACGACTGCTCTTATATACGGGAGCGATATTCTTCGATGTGGCCAAGGCGTTCGATAAGGTCGGGCACAATGGCCTAATCTATAAGCTCTAATGGGCGTGTCGAGACAATTCTCATCATACGAGACTACTTGTCGAATCGTAAATTTAGATTTCGTGTAGAAGGGACTCTCTCTAACAGTAGGCCCCTAGAGGCGGGAGTGCCGCAGGGCTCGGTGCTTTTACCTATATTATACACCCTGTACACGAACGACGTACCCCGACCGCCGCGCGTCCATGTAGCTCTTTTCGCGGACGACACGGCTCTATGCATCCCACCGTCGCGGTAATCAAATAGGATATCTGTTTGTTTGTGTTAGTAAAACTCAATTTTGTTTTTGTTGCCCGACCCGGGAATCATACCCGGGACCTCACGCAGTCAAGTCTAACAACTAAACCGTTAGACCACAGAGGCGATAAATATTACCTCTTTTTGATAATTTTTGGCATTGTTTTTTTTCTTATCATTTCCTAATTAAAATTAACATACGTGCCATTTCGATATTTAGATCGATTTAAAATATCAGAACTCGTTAGAAGAAGGTACTTTTACCTTAATTTACAACTACGTACAATTATTTTAGCACTTTTTTTTAACTCAAAAGCCAACTTCAGTTTAAATAGAAATATATATTATCAAGGTAGAAAATGTTGACCACTTAAAAGTTGCAAAAAATCTAACCAATGACCCGAAAAAGTAATTTATTGAATCGTCAAGATGGAGGGACCAACTATTTTAGGCGATATTTTTAAAACTGTTTGTGTTTTGGACACGTCATATTATTTTTTATAAAGGTAGAATTTAGGTAAAAAAATATCAAGTAGGTAAAATACTTCCAGGAACAGTCTATTTGAATGGTCCCTCCATCTTGACGTCAAGATAGAGGGACCAACATTTTTTCATTAATAAAAATGTTTATGATGAGGTACTAATTTTCTTAGCAAAGGTAGCAAATAGTAGAATTTAGGTAGAATTTTTTGATGCATGTCTTATTAAAATCTAAGATTTGGTCCCTCCATCTTGACGCTTGCTTAGAAGGACCGAATACAGTTTTCGGTGACCTTATATATATTTTCTTATTGAGGCGCTACGATTTTTTGAAATCCAAGTTTGTCGCAAATACGCACAAATTAAGAGCTATTTGTGCGTGTTTATTCTACAGGCGCACATATGATAGTCTTTGATATACGCGATTCTGCAAAACGTTACCGCAGCAGGAACGTGAATATCTCGAAAACCTGAAGACGCACAAATTTGCACAAATATAAGCTTTCTGCTCATGCGAAATTTTCAAATCTTCGATATTTAGTTCAGATTTTTCTTGCTGGAGCAACGTTACCCCAGCAGGAAGCGTTTTTTTCCGTTTATTTCCAAAACGACAACATGCACAATTTTTTTATTCGACGCACATTTATAGCAGATCGAGTACTAATTACGTGTCCCACTTATATCACTCTAGGTGCTTGCTGGGGTAACGCACACCCCCTCTGGAATAGAACATGACTTGAGTCATTGTGATAGTAGTTATAGGTAAGAATAAGAAATACGGAAAAAAGTGATGTATTAGTTTTTTTATTGTTTTAGTTAGATTTTAGTTAGAAATTATTGTTAAATTGAACATATACGTATTAAGTTTGTGTTACAATTTGGTTTTATTTTCAATTGTTTGGTCCCCCTTAATCCTGTGACAATACAATAAATTAAGTTACATTAAATATGTATGTTCTGAATATATTAACCAATTGGTTTAGTTAAATTAATCTTTTAAATTTATTAGTAGGTACTAAGGTAAACATGCAGTCATTGGACAGTTATACAGTACGTATGGGAAGTGTAATAATACCTATTTTCCTAAAAAGAAATCCAGTACCCATCTTCTTGCCAAGGCCTACATTGGTTCCGAGCCGTTGGATGGTTAATAAACATCATAATCATCATTCTCCTAGCGTTTAATCCCAAAATCTTAGTGTAAATACCGATGCTAGAGTTCAACTTTGCTATATGAAATACCAGTCGATAAAATCGCATACATTTACATTTCATTCACAGAAAATAATAAAGTTTAGTCACTTTTTAAATGAAACCACCCATATACATACACTAGTTATGTAAACAAAAATACCAATCAATTTACAATACCGTTTTACATAGCTATTTAAATTCTTCGGACACTAATATCAATTAAAAAATATTATACATAGTGTCATGCTCTATCTTTATGGAGGCATCGCCATTGATTTTCCAATCTACCAAAAGTATTTTCAATGACTGCTCGTGTAGACACATGTTTGTGATTATATATTACTTGCGATTTACTAGGAGCTGGATCAGCAAACGGTGTCATTATGTCATTAGCCATAGCCGCTGTGGGTAAACAGAGTCTACTGAAATATAAAACATTTTTATTAAATATAACAATAATTAATGTGGTTTGGGTTCAAACAAACAGGAGCTGCCTTTTATGGCTAATAATTATTTGAATTAATGGACATTGGACGATACATTTTAGATTGTTCACCTCCTTGTTGGGCTAATGTTTTGGTCAACAAAGCTATCATGTGGATGTAAGGGAATCATATGTGCACAAGACATAAAGAATATTTAGGTGGTAGTCCTACCAGTGTTGCCAACTTAGTGGATTTTCCACTACAAATGGTGGTTTTCACCCCCTAATTAGTGGTGAAATATTACTTGCTTTTAGTGGCTGGTGGATTTTTCCAGTGGTTTAGTAAAACTGCGTTTCAAACAAAAAAAAACTAAACAAAATTATTCGACATTTAACACTAACATTTGTCAGAGAAACTTACTCTTTCTACTTTGTTTTATATTTGGACTTATTTAATTATATTTTACAGGCAAGATTAATGCGCTAAAACGATGTTCAGTTTCTTTATACGCTTTACCCAAGCGTTTAGGTGCCCGTGTCGATACCATTCCACACATCCACACTACTTAAATTTCCTTTCCATTTTATCATTTAAAATAAAGATGTATCATTATTTTTTGCATTTGGATAGGAAACGGAGAATTATTTTGGAGCGGTTTTATTAACCCTTTTGTCCAAATATAATAATAATATCATAAGTATGTAATTTTATTTAATTTTTCGTTTTATTTTTCGTGGGATTTTGAGTAACTCAAACCATGTTTTGTAAAATCAGCCAATAACTTGATGCAAACGAATTAAACTTGACTAATGGCAGATACTTATACTCACTCAAATTATTATTTTAACCTTGGCAATAATTTGGTAAAAACCTGAAAATTTGTTCTGGGCATCCGACTTCTACCGTTGAACCACAAGAAACAGGTAATTACATTTAAAAACTACTACTGTAGATAGTATAACTACTACACGTAAGAAGAAGTTAACAAAAATCGATTTCTTAACTTTATTTCTACTATATCCTATTCTTCCCTCCCCGTGGGAGTTAGCAAATGTTGCAAACAGATTTATTATTATTATTAAGTTAAGAGGCTAATATGTTTTTAGATAATGAGGCGGCTACTTCACTTCAAGAAAACATGACATTGATCATTCGTATGCCCTGCCCATTCACTACCGCTTCAATAAAATTATTGATACTTGAATAAGTCGCCTCTGTGGTCTAGCGGTCCGGGTGTTGGACTTGACTGCATGAGGTCCTGGGTTCGAATCCCGGGTCGGCCAACAAATACAAAATAGGATTTTTCCAATTTTCTAATAAAAAAAATGTTGGTCGGGATTGGAAATGTGCCCGGTTGGCGATAGGCATGCCAGCTATCACATTGTGGGACTTAGTGTCTTCGGCTAGTCGTGGGTGCCTTGGTTGTACCTCTGCCTACCACTTCGGGGATATGGGCGTGAAGATACTTTTTTTTTTTTACTTAAATGATAAGTTAGTTTGAATAAGTTTTGTTTAATTGTTGTGCATAGTTCGTACTTGAAACTCTTACTCTGTCGCCTCTGTAGTCAAGTGGTCTGGGGTAAGATTCGACTATATCAATATGTGTATATGTGTTCAATTTCTAAAATAAAAGCAACGTTGCCCGGGACTAAACATGTGCCCGGTCG
>NJDC01007088.1:37397-63683 GCA_002245475.1 Calephelis virginiensis | reverse complement strand
GGTGGTCTTACAACTAAACCGTCAGTGGTCAGGGCGACAGACTGAGGAACCTCCGTGCAATGCGTGCCGTCCCCAAAACTGCTACCTTCTGAATCCGGCCCTTAACCCAGGGTTGCAGAGCGAATCTCTTAAGGTGTTGGTCGAGACTCTTATTATTATTATTATTATTACTTATTATTATTATTATTATTATTACTTTCGACGCGCTCTTAGCGCGGAGCTACATCAGCTGCAAACACTACGTTTTTTTAAAATCACTGATGTGTTGCCAGCCTCTCGGTTTTTACGATTTTACCGGGCTTTTTCTACGACGGTATTAATATCAAAATGGCAGCAGGATTTTCTCTGCGCCACTTACTTCGACGTCGGTCGCTACTTGGTACTCGGTTTCACACATGACACAGCGCAAGAGCGCCGCGCGGTACATTTATGCAAGTTTCGCTTTATAAGGGGAGATGCTCACGCGAGTGCTCGTAAGCTAGCAACAAAGTAGTCGCAATTGCTCTGCCTTTTTCAAGCTAAGTAACGCCGACATCACGCATCGGCGGTCAAAAAACCACTTAGTGTGTACGAGCCCTACGATCTGTATAAGGACATAGGATACCTTAATGACGTTAACTTTTTTAATATACTTTACTGAATGTTTAATCCAGATTCTACTCGCCTACGTTATGCCCAAATTAATATTGAATATGTTTTTTTCTTGCAGCTGGGTTTGGGAACTTTCTTTAAGATTACAGAGCCAAAAGACTATGAGATTACCGGTTTTATGAATTATTTGCCAATTATATCTCTCATAGTCGCCATATATTGCTACAGTGTTGGTAAGTGTACTGGTACAATCACACACTACGAATAAAAAAACTCGACTACACCTGAGTTTTGTGACAATGAGGGTTCGACTTTTTAAGAATCTTCACGATGGGCCCTTGCATGTGTCAACTTTTTGGTTATTGGTTCGTCACATCCCGATAGTGATGTCTTGAGTCCGCCACATAAGGACATTCGGAATTCTTCTTCTTTTTCAAAATTCCGCAACAAATTGGCACTCATACACATAACTTCTAATTATAATAAAACATTTTACAGAATTGAAATAGTATTCTGTAAAATGTTTTCGAATGTACCTAGGAAATATAATGTTCGTTTGGGATAATCTCTGAAACACCTGAAACAATTTTAACTCAATTATGCTTAAATCTCTCACATCAAACACAGGCTACTTCTTTTGAAAAAAGAAAAAGTCTACCTATCTTTGATCTAGAAGCATGAAATATGGCAACGAATAAAAATGAATCCTAGAGTAGAAAAAAAAAAAATCTTGTTTTTTCAATGATCTATTAAAAAACGTTGGTCAGGATTAGATGTCTGCCCAGTTGACGATGGTCACGCCACTCATTACATTCTGGGACATATCATCGGCTGCCCCTGTTGTCACTCTGCCTACCTCTTTCGAGGATACAGGCGGAATAATACTTCAATCGTTAATTTGTCCACAGATATTAATTTATTTATATTTTAATGTTTCCCAGGTCCGGGATCCCTGTGCTGGCTTATAAATGCAGAATTATTTGATGACAAATCCCGAGCTATTGGCGTTTCGGTAACACTGATGACGACCACATTTCTGATTTTTTTGGTCACAAAATACTTCATATACTTGACAGTGACCTTCGGAGCGTCTGGGACATACTGGCTTTTCAGCTCAATAACTGTGATATTTTTTGCACTGTTGGCGTTTTTCTTACCTGAAACCAAAGGGAAAACGTTTTCAGAAATTCAAGCGGAGTTAAGAGGAGATGAAGTTGTTTCTCAAGAAAGAAAGACTGGAATTTAGAAGATTGTTTTTGTTAGTCGATTAGTTTATTTTTGTGATGTAAGAATGCAAATTTGATTTGCTAAAGTAGGTAGATTATTTGATTAATTTGGAATATTTATGTACAATATATAAGTGATAGTTATTTTAGCTGGTCAGTATTAGTATAAATAAAACAACCACCGGATCGTAATTGCAGTCTTACACTGCGAAGATTTGGTGCAAAAACCTCAACAAGTTTTTGAAAATTAATCTGTTATTAGATTACATAGGACCTACATTTTCCAAAATTTAATACTTATATGAAATATTACAAATTGCAAGATCCGGAATCAGAGCGGCTACACCTAATGTTTGTATTTTTAACGAAATACCTGTTATAAAAGCTTTCCCACACAACTTTTTTCTTTACAACTTTTAATTTTTTAAGGGTAGTTAAATATTTTGTTTTAAGCGTAGCTGTTTGCAGAAACGTATACACATTATTTTTGTGTTTAAAACGTGAATATTATTTTTTAAATGTGTTAATGTTCTTTTTAACGAAAGAAAGAATAAAAGAAAATTGTTTATTTGCGGAATATGTGTGTAAATGAAATGTTACAAAAATATTTAAGTAAGTATATCAACATATTCTACCATATATTGGTGTGCAAATATTTTAACATTCATAAAAAATATTATTTAATTACATGTGCTTTAACTTTTAAGCCAATTATTTATATTTATAACTAGTTTAATTATTTATTACCAAAACATTTAAAAACTATAATTAAATTCAGCCCTGTCTACCGTAAACTACCACCGTTTCCAAACCTAGCCAGTCGGGAGAAGAAACGGCGAAACAAACTCCCCTGGCAGAGAGTAGTATAACATATCGTCCTTGTAGTACCATCGTTTCCAAACATTTTCGCTTTCTGAAATTATAATAAATTATTATTATTATTACAAACATTATATTATTTATGCTAGTCTGCAAGAAAATCTTTAACACATGCTAACATGTGTTATCTACTAACAAGTCAAATATCTTCTTTTGAAATCTTTTTAATGGCAGTGATTTAAGATTATCAGGAATCTGGTTGTATATACGAATCGACATGCAATATATATTAGTTTTGCAAATATTGAGTTTTAGGTTAGGCACATGGAGTTTCTTACTATTTCTAAAATGTGATAAACCTTGGACTTCAGCACATACATATATACATATATACAGCAGATACATAAGATACTCGTAATGTTATTAAGAACAGAACAAAATGTTATGTTCTTAATAACTGAACTTTTCTCAAACAATCTCTTGCAATAAGATTGTAAATTGTCATTATAGCTTTTTTTTTGTAATTCAAGTATAGTATTTCTTGCTGTTTTTATTGAAGAGTATATATTCTGAAAATCGATTTAAGTTATCAGGACCTATACCGAGGAATATGAATGCTGTTTCGATACTATCGTCGTCGTTAAATAACGACTTCATTGTGGATAGAATGAGGTAGTATTTTATCATTAACATTTAACGTATTATAGTATTATCTATAGGAGGTAGAGTGCTTTGCAACAGCTCTCCCGGATTGCTGTCATCACGTTACCTATTCCTACCTCCGTAACATAAGTACTAGTTATTTTTTCCGTTCTAAGAAGTAGGGTACCTAAAAAACTACCGTTTTGCTTAACTACAACCCCATCATCAAATATTGCCGCATCGGTAGCACGTCGGTAGCATTTACGGTACTTATAGGCGATGAAGGTTCACCACAAGATACACCTGCTTGTTTGTTAGCTATAAAAAGCGTCACAGTAAGGCCCCTAACGGCGCAGATGCATCGACTTTCGAGAACACTAAAGACAACAGTAGTAGCTGACCCAGCAAACTTTTACTATCTTCTAGTGACATATTAACAGCAGTGCCCCCTATCGGGGCCATACCATCCTGGAACCGATCGGAATAAAAATACAAAGTGTCAATTAAATCGGTCCAGCAGTTAATAAGGATTTAGTTGCAAACACACAAACAGGACAATTATATTAGTCAAGTAAGTAAGTATCTTTTGCCATTAAAAAGACGCAAATGCAAATGCACGCAGTTGGACAGCTTGCAGATGACAGCATAGTGCTGAATCTTATTATTTTATGTTATATCGACCTATATACGTCACCTGGTAGTTCATATGACCCATCTCTTTTTTGGCATGGGCCTGATGTTTACAGATGACAGCATAGTGCTGAATCTTATTATTTTATGTTATATCGACCTATATACGTCACCTGGTAGTTCATATGACCCATCTATTTTTTTGGCATGGGCCTGATGTTTACAGATGACAGCATAGTGCTGAATCTTATTATTTTATGTTATATCGACCTATATACGTCGCCTGGTAGTTCATATGACCCATCTTTTTTGGCATGGGCCTGAAGTCTATCATATTTGAACTGTAAGACCCAGAGGGTTAAGATAAATGATAAAACATCTTCAGGTTTTGTGGTTACGATTGATGTACCACGAGACTATATTGTCCGCGGATGACATTTTTTATTGGAAATAAAGACACCTAACGAAGCCATTAACATTAGAACATTTAGAACGTTCGCGTTAGTTTACCATAATTAATCTTATTTAATCATAATAAAACAAAATATATCATTCGTAAACATAAGCAAATATCGCCTCTGTGGTCTAGCGGTCCGGGTGTTGGACTTGACTGCATGAGGTCCCGGGTTCGAATCCAGGGTCAGCCAACAAAAAGAAAATTGGATTTTTCCAATTTTCTAATAAAAAAAAATGTTGGTCGGGATTGGAAATGTGCCCGGTTGGCGATAGGCTTGCCACCTATCACATTGTGGGACTTAGTGTCTTCGGTTGGTCGTGGGTGCCTTGGTTGCACCTCTGCCTACCTCTTCGGGGATATGGGCGTGAAGATACTTAAGCATAAATTCATATACATAAAGTTTTCGATCAACACTAGGCATAATAGTCTTCTGTGTTCTTGCGAATTACTTTCGACATGAAGTTTTAATTGAAAATTGAAAACAAACTTGTTTGTTGCTCGACCCGGGTATCGAAACCGAGACCTCAAGAAGCCAAGTCCAACGCCAGAGTGCTAGGACCACAGAGGCGATTATATCTAGAACTTTGAAACATGTTATACGGATTTAACTACCTAAGCTCTCAACGTCTATAAAAAGATTTTAGTAAAAGAAGCAGATTTGGTATTTTACAGTTAGTTAATGCTGTTGATCGTATCTTATCTTTTAATAATGTCTAGATTAAGGTGGTAGAGTGATTAAAAAAGTCGGCACAAAATATTGCATGAAATAATCTTCAACCTTATTCTATGGATTAAGTTAAAATTGTATTTGTTCCACGAATAAATTGCTCGGGTGTTATCAGAAGGTGGTGTCAAGTGTCTCCGAAACCGGTGTGTTTGTATGAAAAGGGTAATGAATGTGGAGGAAGCCAGGCAGGTCTGCAAGAATCGTGAGGATTGGCACTCGATACTTTCTGCCTACCGTGTAAGGGACTTAGCGTGAAGATATGTATGTATGTAGGTTGAAATATGTATATCAATTGGTCTTGTAAGGATGCTCCCTTACTAGACCTAGTAGGAAATCAAAAATTCGAACGGATGCCGTAGCAACATAGTCGGCGAAATTGGCGAGAGCCTGGCCCATCGTCTTTTCCGATTTCAATTTCATTAAAATCTAACTTAATTTAACTCAATTGGAGTAGGGACGTGACGACCCCATCGCCCACTGGTGGGACGGTCCAAAAACTTGGGGTTTTTTAATTGTTCCACTAGTGCAACCCATTCCATCGATCATGTGGGAAGATCTATTCACGACTTTGCCCTGTCTTATGATCTCACGCAACTGGTGACTTCGCCCGCGCGAATTCCAGATGTGGGGATCATACGCCTTCACTATTAGACCTTCTGCTGACCTCTCACATAGAGAACTATAAAGTCTCTGTCGATGCCCCACTTGGATCTTCTGACCACTGCTTAGTCCGTGCCCATTCCACCCTGTGTGCGGCTACCACCATCGGGCCGGCATCGAGTGTGGCAATATAGGTCAGCAGATTGGGACGGGATGCGATCTTTTGTTTGCGTCTTACCCATGGAGCGAGAAGCAAATCTTCGCTTCTCGCTGGATGACCCAGACATCGTTGCTGATGCTGTCACTGATGTGGTGCTGCAGAGTATGGAACTTTATATTCCGTTCTCTTCAGTGCCTGTTGGTGGCAAATCCCAGCCTTGGTTTAATCGTCCCTGTATGATGGCACTAAGCCATAAGCGGAAATGCTACCAGGCCTGGGCCACGGCATCGAAGTCTTGGGACGAAAACACTAGTTCGATCAAAAAGGAGTATAATTCTGCCTCTAGGTCTTTCAAAAGAGCTATTGCTAGGGCAAAGTCCGAGCACATTGACAGAATTGACGAGAAATTGGCCCGCTTACCTTCGGGAACAATAGCGTTTTGGTCTCTCGCCAAGGCTGTCCAAGGAAATTTCGCGAAGCCATTTTTTCTATCTCTACACCGGAGTGATGCTTAGCTGGCCCATGATGCGAAAGAGAAAGCCGAACTTCTAGGCTCCCTCTTTGCTTCCAACTCGACTTTAGATGACCACGGAAACATGCCGCCGACCATCACGCGGTGTGAAGTTTTTATGCCAGAAATAAGGTTTCTGCAGAGTTCAGTGCGTAGAACACTTATTTCATTGGACGTCAACATGTCGAGTGGGCCCGATGGTATCCTACCGATTGTTCTCAAAGTGTGTGCTCCTGAGCTGGCACCGGTTTTAACGCGACTCTTCCAGCTCTCCTATTTATCAGGCTTTGTACCGAATTCATGGAAGACCACTTTAGTGCACCCGATTCCTAAAAAAGGTAACCGTTCGGATCCGTCCAATTACCGATCTATAGCTATAACTGCCTTGTTTTCCAAAAGCAAGGGAGAAGCATTGGCTGTCAGTTTGGACATAGCGAAAGCCTTCGATCGGGTGCGGCACAAGGCGTTTCTATCGAAGCTTCCTTCTTACGGTCTTCCTGAGAAATTATGTACATGTATCACTAGTTTTTTGGCGGGGCGTAGCACCAAGGTCGCTATCGACGGTGTGTGCCCGGAGTCCAAACCTGTCAATGCTGGTATTCCCCAAGGCTGTGTGATTTCTCCTACTTTGTTTCTTCTGCATATCAATGACATGTTGCAAATTAATGACACTTATTGCTATGCAGACAACACTACTGGGGAAGCCTTATACTTTGGCCGACATAATATATCGCGGGAACATGTCATCGAGAGCCGGAAACAACTTGTGTCTAAAATTGACAATCTTTTGTCTGAAATTTAGTTTTGGGGCCAGCAGAATCTGGTGTAATTTAACCCTAACAAGACATAAGTTTGCGCGTTTTCCGCTAAAAATACTCCCTTCGTCGCATCTCCTCGATTTGAGAGCGTTTCCCTAACTGCCACAGCCTGCATTGGTATGCTCGGCGTTGACATTTCGAGTAATGTTCAATTTCGTGGTCATCTGGAGGAGAAGGCTAAAATAACCTCTAAAAAACTTCGTGTGCTCAGGAAAGGGAGACAGTATTTCGAGCCGACCCATCGCTTACAACTATATAAAGCGCAAATTCGGCCTCATATGGAGTACTGTTCTCAACTCTGGGCAGGGGCTCCACAGTACCAGCTCCTTTCGTTTGACCGCATTCAACGTAGAGCAATTCAAATTGTCAATGACCGGGCAATTACCAATCGGCTTGATTTCTTAGCGTTGAGTAGAGATGTTGGGTCACTCAGTGTTTTTTGCCACATCCATTATGGGGAATGCTCTGAGGAGCTGTTTGGTTTAATTCCAGCCGCTTATTTCCACCTTCGGACATCGTGTCAGAGCTTAAGGTATCGTGCCCATCATCTCGATGCGTGGCGATCTACAACTGTGCGATTCCGAAGATATTTTTTACCCCGTATAACACCTTTGTGGAATCATTAATCGAGGGCGGTATTCCCAAACGATTATGACTTAGGAACCTTCAAGAAAAGAGCGTACTCATTCCTTAAAGGTCGACAATGCATCTGTGATACTCCTGGTGTTGCGGATGTCCATGGGCGGAGGAGATCACTTTCCATCTGGTGACCCACTTGCTCGTTTGCCTCCTCATCTATAAAAAAACTGAGCATTCCTAGGTCGGTTGAATAATTTGGTGCAGGACGATCACTGCGATATTCAATTAATCATTTAATTATAAGGCAACACACTCTTAACTTATACTAAGGAGTCATTTGAGTTACATTTTTTTTCCGCCAGGGTACCAAACTTTTAATTTTATAGCAACTCGTAAGAATTGGGAAAATAAAAAGTAAGTAAAATAACCAAAATATTTTTCGCAACGCTTACAAAATATCCTAACAATAATAAGTATAAACACATTAAAACTGCAAAATCCGACTTCAATTTCAATAGGTAAATCATCAAAGTATTTTACTCATTTCTCTCAGGATCCCATCATGAGATCAGATCTAGACTTTGTGGCAATAGAACCACTTAGAAAATACACTATTTTAAATAAAAAATAATAAAATTGGTTAATTAATGACGGGGATCTAACATATTCCCAACTAGCAAAATTTAATCTTACAGATGTCCTAAGAGTAAAAATTTTTACTCTTAGGACATACTTACAAACCGCTGTAAGTGTCGATTTAGGCGCATATTATAAGAGAATTGTTACTTATAGTTACCTTACAACGCTCTTATTAGGAGTAACTTAACACTTATAATGATCTTGTTATTGCCGTTGTAATCCCAAAATAACTTACAACGGTCTTATAATGGTTCTGATTAAAGGAAATTAGACTTAGAACGCTCTTTCAAGTGTCCTTTTAGGAGCAATTAGGCTTGCAGCGCTCTTGCGGCTACTTCTTTAGGTGTTACACTCTGGATTTGCCCTTGTCTTGCTCTCTGGAATTTCATTATCAGAGTATTTATCGGTCGAAAGGAGACTGAATCAACAACCGCTGCTGTTATAAAAAAAGACGAAGTCAAAAAATTTATTATTTATATTTTTATTAATATTTACAAGTTTCCGTACAGATTTATGAATTTACTAGATATAAGTTATTATGTTTTCATAAGCGAAAGCAACTTGTGAATTACATTTCTTCGAATGATTTGTAAAATATTTTGTTTTATTTTCTCGGGCAAACTTTTTAATGTAATTAGTAAATTCGTATCAATATTATTTTTTTTGCAAAAATTAAAAAAGGACGCCATTACAAGATTAATAGGATCACCTAGTATCTTCTAAGATAAGCTAAAGAGTATATATAAGGAGTATTTAATAAAAGGTCTTATATCGCTCTCCCTCTGTTAACTTTAAATCCTTTGGTCCTATTGAGTACTTGAATAAGGTAATTGTAAAGCTACTTGTAAGCCATTTAATAAATTTAGGGTTCCTTTATTTCTTTTTGAAAACCTTTGCATACAAATTATATCTTGTGGTAGGTATAGTTTGGTGAGGTAAGGTGAGCTAAATACCTATGTAAACCTATATACATGTACACGTGAAGTTAGGTATATTTAATATATAGCTTAGTATGTGAGTTTTGAAGTTTTTTTTGTTACACCTGGACAAAGATACTCGTTAGGTTAAGAACTCAAGGAGCGGGTTTTGCCCGCACCCGCAGCGATCTCGGAACTGCAGTTTTATTTCACAACTCACGAGAACGGTAATTTGTGCACACACAGCCGTAGCGGTTGAAATCATCGCCTGCAAACTAATACGACCCTACCAGCGGCGGGCGACCGGTGCTGCGGGAACCGCAAACAGCCGCGGGCACTGCGGGTGTAAAACGCATCGTAAAATGTGCCCTTACTTTTTGGATATAATCTACATTCTATAGAAGCCGCGCGCACAAAAACGCTGCGGGCGTGAGTAAAAACCGTTGCGTGAGTTCTTAGACTACAATGGCCGCGTAACTCCGCGCGGGCAATACTACTCCCTACCCAAGGTGGAGGCATAAAATTGTGTACTTTCTGCGGGCGGTAAAAAAAAAAGAAAGCCTTTGATCTGATTAAATATTTAACAAATACCTATTTGTGATATGAGACGTTCTTTGTTTAACCGCCCCTGCCTGGTATATAGCCCATGTTCAACGTAAAAAAATATTGCACGCCTAATTTTTCTGGTGCCAAAATTGCCACGAATTCCCATCTTAAGAATACTGTCCTTCCGGTGAATGTGAATTATGTAAATAAAAATTGAATATTCACAAAATTATATTATTTTTTCGTAATCCTCTTTATCTGTTTCAAAACGTTCCTCGTTATCCGCTTTAAAACTAGAATCTGACAGTTAAGGTTAATTTTCAGATATACCTTTTTTTTTGTTTCTGTACGGAACCATCAAATAATTTACAGGCTAAATCATCATTTTCTGGAGTACTAGTGTCACTTTACTGTAGTAACTTTGGTTTCTTTATTGAATTTGTTAATTTTTTGCAAACTTTTTTCCTATACGCTTTACATCTCTTAATTTTTTTCCACTACTCAAATTCCATGTTATTTATTGCAAATATTTTGCCGCTATTATTTAACAGTAAATCTATCTATAAGTCTTTTATAAGACAAAATATTCTAGTAGGGCTCTACTATTATGCTTCTACTCTTAAAGTTGACTTGGAAAATACCATTCACACTTATCACCTCTTAGCTTTATAGCAGTTGTATGCAAGAGTTTAGTAAGGATACAAATCTAATAAAACACTTACTATAGACTTTAATAAGAATGAATACACTACCGAGATGCTTTTTTAAGTGCAAACAATAGTCAAGGGCAATTGTTCTTGGTAAATGCATTTGTAAGATAACAGTCTTATAAATGTCTCACAACGATTCCTTATACGTCTCTATAAGAATGTGTATTGAGAGTAATTGTCTTTTTAGTATAAATTGCCTTGAATCATGCTTTTTTAAGATATACTCTCATAGTCAAGACACATATAGATCTGCTATAAGACTTTAGTTCTTAAATAAACATACTCCTAAGAGAAAATTGCTACTTGGGTTACCTCCGCCCGTTTAAGTCGGTTAAACATGTAGTCATTGAATTGTACCTACTGATTCTTTCGTTGATGGTAGGATCAAACGCAGATCCAGAACCTTAAACACTCAAGCTGAAATAACATAAAAATAACTATATTTATTAAAACCGACTTCAAACCTAAAAAGTAAAAAATGATATTAATTAGGTATGTACTACCTATTATTTACATGTTCTATTTACTACTAGGTTTTAAGTCGGTGCCAAGCCTTAAACTAATAATATTACTTAGTAAGTATTAAATTGGATTAGCACCGACTTCAAAACTATAAGTAACAAGTATACCTATAAGTAAATAACACATATTAGTAATAGCTAGTAGGTATATAATTAATTTTTTTTAAATTTTTGGTTTTGAAGTCGGTTTTAATTAACGTAGTTATTTTTATTTAATACTTTTTAGTTTATTACCGATATGATGAAATTTAATTAAAATAAACATCGGGATGAGTGAAAATAGGTAAAAATGCTCATAAAATAATAACTAATAGGTCTACTTGAATCAAATTTTGATGGGACCAATCCAAAACTTTTCCGCATCATACAAAAAAAAAAAAGAATTACATAAATCGGTTCAGAAACCACGGAGAAATCGGTGTACATACATAAAAAAATATACTGGCTGAATTGAGAACCGGTTCAAAATAAAAGCCGAAATTTTCTAAGCGGAACTAGGCATATGAGTTTTGGCGCCATCGAGAGAAAAGATGGTTGAAGTTTTTTCATAATTATTGAATTTCGTGTTGATATTGAGTGAAATTAGTCAATTTTGGTGGCATTTTGTACAAATTTGTTCAGTGAAAGTGCCAAAATGAAATAATCATTAAGAAATTAGCGTATCGTGTATTTCCTCGTTGCCGCCAAATCTCATTCATGAGCTTGTGTAAAAAGGCTACCGCTTTACACAAGAGCCTGACATGACTTCCTGACGACTTATGACTGATGACTAATTAAAATTAATTGAAATTGATATAAAATTTTATGCAAATTTCTACTTGACTAATGGCTAAATACTAACGTGAAGGCCAAAACTTAAAGAAAGAAGAAGAACTAGGCGTATGGGTTGAAACTATGATAAGATGTTGAAAAAATATGATATGATGGTCTACTAGGTACGTAATTAGATTAATAAGAATCAGAATCAATCTCTATTGCACAAATTTGGATGTAGGTACTTATGTCCAACTAAGTAATTGACATACAACATTGCAGAATGAATTGGCGTTTAGATTAAGATGTGAGGTTAAAAATATGTACTAATAAGAAGTTAAAAACTTGTGCACTATACTAACTTTAGTTTAGTTTTAACACTAAAATGTACAGATTAATTTGCAACTGTTATCAGTAATTCGAAAGCATGTTATGTGCTTTCGAGGATTCTATTAAATTTAAAAAATTTTGAACTAAACTTATTAGCCGAACACTTTCCGTAACTGACCTTAAATGAGTTTAAAGCGGGTCAATAGGCGTAAAACCCTTTTTATATGTAGGTAAGGACTATTAACCAACTTTCGTAGTGAGCACTTTGTAACAGGAAACAAACCATAGAATGGGTAATAGTAAAAACGACAAAATTTTTAATTGTCAACGAAATAAGGAGGAGGTAATATGTTTTTTTTGTATAATACCCAATCGATATTTCCGTTGTTTCTGAAAAAAAAAATGCAATTATTTTTTATTTGAAAGTGTTTGATTACGTGGTGGTCTTAGTGCCACTAATGGCCAATATTAATAACCTAAATACAGATAGAGATAAGCCTCCTAGAGGTTAGTGTCTAAGATATTTTTGTTTGTCATTGAAAAATAACATTGGTTGCACTGATTTAAAGCAGGCCTATCTGTTATCTTAGATAATTTATTAATTTATTAATATTGCTCATAAGTCTGGATCTGATAATCGACTATACTTAATTTTTCAACATTATTGTTGAAATCAAAATGTTACTGCGCTTAAATTATTTTCTTTAATTAATTCGAATATGGCACACCCTCACATTGATACAGATTTTATCACAGCTTCATAAAATGGCGTTAAGATAATAAGATAAGTCAGATAAACGTAAGGCCTGAAACTAAAGCCTACTATTTGATAAGATACTCTTTTTCAGTTCTTAACAGTTTTTTGGATATGGATTATAATAATTTTCTTATTTCACGATAAAATATTATCAACATGAAGGGCGTCTGGAATTTAGCACTCCTGCGACAGTATGCAGTAGTTATAATAGGTGCGTAGCCAACATCTTTCAAAAACCTATCAAGCAACCCTTGTGTGGTCTATCTTAGATATTTGTTTTCTTATTCTTATCACTACGCTTTTAGCGGTTGCTGATATAAAATAAAATAAAATTATAGTGAATTACAGCATATAACATCTATATTTAGTTAATTCACAAACAATATTACATATTTTCCTAGGTCATCGAATCACGTGTGAAATTTCGATAACTCTTTTTTTAATCTATTTCAAAAAAGGAAGAGGATCTCAATTTGACTGTTTGCTTTTTTATTTTTATCTGTTTGTGTTTGTTGCGTGCGATTACTCGTATAACAGACAATCGATTTTGATCGTTGGTTTTTAAAAAGATAGGTTTTGTTTCTGAGGTATTATCATATTATTTTTCATGATCGGACTTAAATATTTCAGTAAATTTGAGCGCTTTGACGACTGGGATGAGTTTGTCTTGGCCTTCACCAATGTTGGTAAAGTTGAATAATGTGACGTTGTCTCCACTGGATCGACCTATTACAGTTGAAGAAGGGTCCTGGATTGCATCTGCAGGGATCTTATGCGCTGGATTTTGTACGTATAACATTTGAGCGTTCAAGTATTTAGTAGTTTAGTTTAGAAGTTTTTTCGGTAGTTTAAGTGTATTTTAGGAAGCTTATTATCGGATTACCGGACATGTGTTGTATGGTCTCTGCATTGCCAGGATGTGTAAGTACCTACCTACTGGCTACAAAAGAAAAGTATTTGATAATCCATTTTGAGTATTGCTTGTCGTGTAGGTAAACTTAAGACAGTGGAAATAGAAATGGACTTACGAAAGAAAAAAATAATCTACAAATATCTCTTCTTTAAGATTCGGCAACGCATCAGTCACTCATTTTATGTTATAGATGTTAATAGGCAAAGGTAACCATTTTTGATCTGGTGGCCTGCTGGCACTTTTACCGGTTTATCACAAAAAAACTATTTGAAAAATAAAATATACCTAAGTTGATAACTATCGCTATCGCGAGAAAAGATGGTCGAAGTTTTTTATAAGTATTGAATTTCGTGTTAATATTGAGTGAAATTAGTCAATTTTGATGGCTTTCGTACAATTTTATTGAGTGAAAGTGCACAAATGAAATAATCATGCAGAAATTAGCGTAATGTGTATTTCCTCGTTGCCGCCAAATCTCACTACATGATCTTAAGTACCGGTAAGTAAGTGGTGAGACCACCGCTTTACCCTCGGGTAAAGCGGTGTCAGGGTCTTGACCCTGACATGACTTATTGACGAATTAAGACTAATTATAATTTAATCCCGATTTTGGTAAATTTGATGAAAATTTCTACTTAACTAATGGCAAAATGCTAACACGAATGCCAAAACCTAAAGAATGAAAAGAACAATGATTACACGACAGCTCAAAATAAAGTTCGACCGTTTTGTTTTTATATTGTGTATTTGTATATTTTCCAGAACAACGAAAATTCACGCAAAGAAAACAAAATGAAATGACAAGAGAAATAGAAAATACATTTTTTTATTTTTCAAATACACATTCACATTCTTATTTCAAGTGAAATAGGCAGCGCTTATACTATTAAATATTCTAGGACATCTTATTTTTACACAAAATTTCTTAAGGCACTAACTAAATACATCTGTAATATATTCTTCTGTACTTTTTATTAATTTTGCGTTTGTGTAATTAGATTTTTACTAGACTACACAAACAAGTATAATGTGCTCACCAGTCTCTGTAAGTAGATATCTATATTTGTTTCTGGATTGGACGTTGAGCGGTTTAGTATTATGGGATACTAATCAGAATCGTTCGAAATGACCAGACTCTCTAAAGCCATGTCATGATATGATATGCTTAGCCAGTTTATGGAGTGGGCCTTTCAATTGTGCTAACCCTGACAAAATGAATTTGTTTTAGGAAAGGGATTATTCATTTGTTAAGCGTTAAAGGGATTGAACTTTTTTGTATGAAGCCTGGCTTAGTGCTCAGCCGCCATTTTGTGTTTTTTTCAAACAAGGCAATTGAAGTGCTTACAATCGATATTTTAGTGTAAATAACTCTGTAACGTGACGCTTTTGGATATGTTGACCCTCATACTTTTTTGTTTGTATAAGTGTCCCCTATCCATATTTGTAGGAATTATCGTTCGCTGCCATTTTAAAAAAAAACACAAAATGGCGGCGGTCGACTAAGCCACTAAGGTTCAAACCCCTTAAATTTAATATTTTTAAGTGCTAAGTATCGTTTCATTATAAACCATAGTATATACTAAATAAAATCAAGACTAATTTATTTACTTCGAAACCATAATGCCCAGTTTTTTTTATTTTTAGCTAATTTCTTTTTAGCACCACTTCTCGATATAATTGGTCGTAAATATTGTATTATATTAGCCTACCTGCCAAAGCTGTCGATGGGCCTTCTCTTAGTTTTCGCTACCGAAATATGGATGATAATTCTTGGCCGCACTGTTATTTTAATATTTGATGTCTTCACCTTTCTGGTTACGCCGATATATACATCAGAAATTGCAGACGTAAGTATTTATTAGTTCGTACCTTCTTATTAATAAAAATCACTTATGAACTGTATTAACTGAGTGTACCTTGTAATTGTTATTTGCTCATCTTTTAGATATCTCTAACAATATACCTACATATTTTTCCGTCCTAATTTGAAAAAACCAAAAAGAAAAGATTATTACTAGCCGATCTGGCAAACTTCATATCGCTTGACATTTAGAGCTAGTGACAGTTTGAAAAAAAAAATAAAGTATTGTTTTTAACATTTTCCCTGCAATTACAATAATTAACACAAAAAAATACCAAAATTGGTCCACCCAGGATTTCAGGCTTAATGCGAAATGGGAAATAGACTTCACCTCAAGACTGCCTGATGGCTTTGCATATTGTGCGCGCAGTACTTGATAATTATTTTGCTGCGATGTTATTTTAAAATTGCGATATATCCTAAGGCATTAATTTAAATCGGATGACGTGAAGGACAATTTTGCTTATTAAATACTTGTAATGAATAAAGTATTTATTTGGACGAGGATTAATACCATGTTTATAAAAACATCTTCGCAAATTATGAATTGTTATAAAACAAATTTGGTTAGCTTAACATTTAAAGGTTAAATTTTAAGGTTAAATTGAACCAACCTTAAAAGATAGACGCTGTCGCGGAACTTTTTTTAGGATTTTTAAGGAGGATCAATTATGTCATACATGATTTTAACAAAACTTTAACCGTTTAGATACGCAGCAGAAGCTCTCAATATAATGAAAGTCCCCCGATTTTGAAACATTCTTCATTGGCGCTCCTAAATTAATCTTAGCTTGATAGTATGTAACCTTCCTCGATAAATGAGCTATCTAACGCTGAAAATTTTTTTCAAATCGGACCAGTAGTTCCTGAGATTAGCGCGTTCAAGCAAGAAAGCAAAAAACTCTTCATCTTTATAATATTAGAATGAATGATAGAAATATAATGATAGAAGCAGCATTTCCAAAGGTCAAGCGGCCCTTCTATAATTAAACTATGGAAAAACTATACAGGGTGTTAATAAAATTCCGTGCCATACTTACAGGGATGTTTCTATTGATGAAACTGAACAAATTTCCCCAAGGAACCCATGGGCGATTCATAAAAAAGTAAGGAAAACGAAAAGAACGTTTTGTAAGAAAAACGATCAGCTGATCAGCTAATACAATACATACAATGTCCAATTTTTTTTGCGATTCGCCCTTGGGTACCTTGGGGAAAGTTGTTTAGTTTCATGAGTAGAATCACCCCTGTAAGTATAGCACGCAATTTTATTTATACCCTATATACCAGGATCATTCTCAGGATTCGTTAACTCACTACCCGCGGATCTAGAGGCTTCAACAACTCCGTTTGGTTTCATTGGAGTAATAGGAAAAAGAATATGTCGCAGAGCTTCGACAAAAGACAGAATGGCGTTTCTGGAAATATGCCTTGTTCGAGCCAAACGCCTTCCAAAATTTTGTTATCAATTTACTTCTGCGTTTCGCAGCTAAATTCACGCCGCCTAGAGACACCAAAGGTGGTAATGGTGCGTTGCCAACCTGAGGCCGGGATGTTAGGCCTCGAGCAAAAGTAAGTTTACAGGCTACCTTACCCTCCGAACCGGAACACGTCATGACGTTATGGCGGTAGGAATAGGTAAGGCGGTGGTACCAATCCGGGCGAGTCGTTGCTAAGCTCTACCACCTAGTCAGATGTCACGGTGTTAGTGACGGTGATCCTATGCTTGCCTTTTACGAGCTGCCTGGCAAGGAAGGCAGATGGTCTATTCTACAAAGAAGCCCGGACCAACACGGGGTAAATAATAAGTAATAAAAATAGTGTTATGAAATACTTACATCGAAATGATTTTCACAATAAAAAAAATCGGTTTGGCTTTTGGATTATTACTTTTATGGACAGTTACTCTACTCTTTGATTATCACAGTGCACTGCTTGATACCAAGTATTTCCACGTTTTTCATCTTGGGGAACATTTTTAAAACTTTTACCAGGAGTTGTTTTTTTAGTATTCGTACATAATGGTTCAAAACAAAACGATAACTTTTGAGATTCGACATTTTCAATAAAAAAATTTATAACAATGTCAAACAGAATTAAATAGATCAAAATACTGTACTTATTGTCTCTGTATCAACTGCTATGAATGAAAACATTATGACACCACATATAACAGCTCCCGAACAAACCCGAGTGGGTTTGTTCGGGAGCTGTCGGCGTGTCTTCGGTTCTTAAAGTTCGGTGAAGTTGCAAAAAATCGCGAGATTAGCAACAAGTTAGTCATTCAAAAAAATTCTTCGGTTCTGGATTCAAAAACTCATTTTTATTTTGATATAACTTTTGAGTTATTGCAAACAATTTTTTTTAAAAATAGTTTAGTTATAAAACTTATATATATATGATCTTTCTATTTATCGCAAAAAAAAAATATTTCAAAAACCCAAATGAATGGCCATAATTATCCTTTTAGATTTTAGATGGTTATGAGAACCATGTAACGAACAGGCTAAGGGCATTTGTACTTCCTTGTGGAACTTCATATCTTACATCTACTTCTCGATCAAGCTTTTGGTCGACTTTGACTATGTTTTCTAAAAACTTATGTACCTTAACAACCTTTTCAAATAGTTGTAACGACCATCACCTGGTACCAATAGATTCCATTTTTACCGCAAGTGTGTAATAGAAACGTGTCAAAGGCTTTGGCCAGGTCGAAAAAAATAGCAAGACAACTAAATGTATTCTAGAGTCTAGATGATTGTAAGCACGCCTTTCAACCAAAGATGATCTTAGAAGAAACTTTGTTTCCATCTTTCGATAAATATTCAATTTGGATAAAATCTACAGTCCAGGCGGATGCAAACCAGTGTTTGTCAACAGTCTTTAAAACTGTCTAGAACCCGAGTAATTCTTTCAACTATCAAGATTTTTATGAGAGAATCAACTAAATCTGTCACCATGTCAGTTGTTACTACAGACAAGATACTTATACCACAAACTAGTCAGAGATACTATACTTAGTCGGGTCATAAGATCTGTCATACAATAAAAAAAAATGCTGGTCACAAAAATGATACTTGATTTGAATTTAGAATCTTGTATGAAAATTAGTACGTACATTTTGGAACAAAGTTCCTTATTGCACGTTGTGAAAGGAGGCTAGACGGAAAAAATTCTTACGAAAAGTTGTCACGACACTTTTTGCTATAGTATTGCTATTGTAAGCTTTGCGGATTGCGCATGTTTGTTTTTTTTTATTATTTTTATTTCATTTTTCTCTGTCTGTCTCTCTCTATTTTTTTTATTTTTTTTAATATTTTTTTATATTTTTTTCATGTTTCTCTGTCTGTCTCTCTCTATTTTTTTTATTTTTTTAAATATTTTTTTATATTTTTTTCATGTTTCTCTATCTGTCTCTCTCTATAAGAGAGATAGAGATTACTAGAGATTGATAGAGATTGATAGAGAGAGAGAGGGGGAGAGAGAACTTCGTTCCATCCGGGTGTCCCTTGACACCTCTCAACTTTTTTGCTACGTTTGAAGACATTTGTCCAAATACAAAATAAATAAGCGTGATGAAAACACATAACCCTGCTTGACGCCAATGTTGACATCAAACCAAGGTTGCCTTCCACCCGCACACATGTTTTACAAACCAAATACATTAACTGCACAGCGCGCAGCAGTCTATCCCATGATCTGGTAAAATATCCTAAAGTTCCTTACGTACGACCCTATCAAACGCTTTTCCGAGATCCACAAAACCACAGAAAACCTTCTTACCTACAGCCAGATGACAGCCAGATAATGTTGTGGAGCGAAAACACTTGATTCGTACGTCCTCTTCCAGACCTGAAACGTCTTTGAGCCTCCCACGATGTTCCCTCTTTTAATGCTATACTAATCAAACTGATGGCCCTGTTACTGGTGCAGTCCATATGTGAACCCTTGACTTTATGCAAGGGCATAATGATGGCACGCCGCCAGTTTTTGGGTACTCTGCCAGTACTCCAACATTTGTTACAATGGACACAAAAAGAGTCCCGGACCGCAGGAGCACCAAACTTGATCACTCAACTGTAGATAATGTTATCTACTCCCGCAGCCTTACTTTATTTCAAACTTCTATACATCCATTCAACATATTCTATTATAATGCCATCACATGCCTCCTCTATTTCTGACTCATTTTAGTACTCACACCTAGCAGCAGCGTCATGGGCGTATTCATACATATCTCCATAAAATTCATTTCACCGTTTTAACACGTCATCCGTGCTTGCAAGAACATCACCACTTTTAGATTTAATTTTATTCATTATAGAGGCAGAAGAATAACTCCGAGACTTGTTTATCTTCCTCCAAAAGAGTTTGGAGGTCATCTCAAAGCTGTTAGACAACCTTACATCCAGTTTCATGTTTTCTATTTTGCGTTTTTCTTTCACTAAGTGTTTAGTGAGAGGAACTTAGTGTATGGATTCTTGCAGCAACGATACATTTCTTTCTTCAACTTTGTCATACCGTCATCCGATTGTAAAACATGATACATAGATATACCAGGGCTTCTTTTTTCTTTCAAAGAAGTATTTTATCTCCTCATTCCACCATGCGTCACCATACATAGACTTGTAATAATCCATCTATCCACCCTGTCTTAGACTTAATTCTAATACATGCTTTCTACACTGCAATGCAAGATCCCTGCAACTTTTCACTCTTAATCCTTTCGAGCACTCCAAATGGAACATATACTCGCCAATACCTCCACTTCATAAACAGACCCCTAACCGGTCGATAACCGAATAGGCGTTAAGAGTAGAGCCCTTATAGCAGAGGTTCCCAAACTTATTTCATGTAACGCCCACTTTGAAAATTAGTCGTTTTGTAGCGCCCCCCCCCTCGTTTTTTTCTTGTCAATAACCTCAATAACATATTTGTTGCGCCTAGTTTAAAAAAAAACATTTTTTTCAAGATTTATACCGCCCCCCTCTAGGCTTCCAGCGCCCACAAGGGGGCGTTATCGCCCACTTTGGGAAAGGCTGCCTTATAGGCTCTGGTGTCTATTAAGCACTTCCATTATACTTTTTATTAGTTCAAAATGCAAAATATGAGGCTGATCTCTTGATGGCAATAAACAGACATCGTCCAAACTCCTCTCCAGAATAAAGCGCGATAGAAAAAATAAGTTACAATACAGTTAAAAATCTGGGTGAATCTTTGCCAAAATTTACTAACAAGCACACGCGTCGCCTGAGGGTAAGAAACAACCGCGGCCTGTATACACCATAGAGATAATAGGTACATCGCTGACCTGAGGCCGAGATGTAACGCCAACTGTGCAAGTTTACAGGCTACCTTACCCTACAGACCGGAATATGACAGAATTATTTTGGCGGCACGAATAGATAAGGTGGTAAATCCCTATTCAGGTAGGTTGCTGTGCAGCTCTCTACCACTAGTGGGCTTGTTGGTAATGACCTATATTTTATTTTACCATTTGCTCGCCTCTTACGAGCTACCTGGTAGAGTAACAGATGGTCTGTTCTACTTACAAAGACGAGGGATGTTACAAACAAACGAATATTCGCCTCTACGACCTGTTTGGTATCAATGCAGTTGATCTATATATATCTTTTGAAAATTTAATCCTATTATTTTAGCAGACCAGACAGACTAAGTAGAATTTTACAACTTTCCAGGGTACCTTGCTTATCTTTCCCCGTTGCCAGAAAATAAATGCCTCTGTGGTCAAGTAGCCCAGTGTTGGCGTTGACTACATGAAGTCCTGGGTTTGATTCCAGGTCAGGGCAAAACAAAATGTGACTTTAAATTTTCTGATGAAAATGTCGTTAGCTGGAATAGGTTTAGTAACCGGCTGGCGAAAGATTTGCTATCTATCGCAGTGTAGGAATAAAAGAGGAGTTTGGCAAATCTTTGCCTATTTCTTAGAGGATGTGGGCTTCAAAGTACAATTTTTATATAATATTTTCACACTGACAATTTAGTTGTAGATGAGAATCGGCCTGGTGAACTTACTTACGTAAGAAACCAATCTCCTCAGCCTCGAGTTCGATAATCAAATCTAGCGGTTGTGTCAATAGACAACGGAAATCCGTGTGCTTGTTTGCCTTCCTATAATAAAACTAAATCTTCTTGTGTAGATAACGTAAGCAATTGTCTTGTTTAAACTTGGAAGAGACGTTTCCATATTTATACATATATACAGTAAGTGTAAAAATGACAGGCATTTTTTGTATTAGAGGGCAATTGCAATTAAAATGTGTAAGTGATGTACCGACAATCTTAATCCATGACTATATCCGCGAATATTTGGAAGATTAAAGATGTGTTTTTGGTCCGAATCAGTAATTTTTTTGGCGGATCCAAAATGCAACCGTCTCATAAAGACACCACAGATCCCTTCTACGTTGCCTTGTTATGAGCAAGTCTACCAGGTATTCTAACACTGAATTTAGCTCGGAACACGATGTTAGCAACGACGCTGCGGTGAAAGTAATAGGTAATTCTGTGTTACAAATCCGAACAAGTTGCTGAACCTTACCGTAACACTTTGAAATTTTTTTTTGTTTTCCGTGGATAGTGATGCTTGCTTACGTGACCTAATGCCCATAACCCGTTTGTACTAAGCAAGTGCAATTTCAGAACTCCCTTCCAATACTTTTCATTCTAGGTATAAAAATTCGGCACACCCTTGCATGAACACAAACTATCTATCAAAGTTTTATAATGGCTCAGTTTTACGATATATTAAGATAACTAGATAAAAGTTATTCTTGCGACTAACTCCTACCTGAAGATTCAGTGTTCTCGAGTCCTTCATATTAAAAAAGCTTGGATTTGGATTAGAATATAAGAGGTCACAATAAGATATGGGAAAATGAAGAAGATTTTAAATTCACCACTCTTGCGACAGTATGCAGTAGTTATTATAGGTGCGTAGACAAAACCTGACTATTCTTTTTGGTATGCCATACCAGCTATCACCATAAAGCCGGTAGGCTTAGCAGCAGTCGAAACAACAGGTTTTGGCTCAGCTATGCACTTCAGTAGTAAATGATGTGACTTTTCTTCTTCATTTGTATGCATATCAATAATTTGTACGTATCATTTGCTTCTATAATTTTAAAGTTTATTCGGGATCTAAATGTAACATGATCCTACGCTGTACGATTTGGACATAAAATGCTCACACAGACGCACACACACATCACACATTAACCCATAAACACACACGCACATACACACATAAAACTTAATTTCTGAATGTAGGTACTTTTAGGCTAAGTTATTGTAATAAGTCAACACTTTCTTTTTTCTTTCCTCCTTTTAGCGAGTTTCTTAATATGTTTGAGAAGCAAATAGATTTTCTGAGAGTAAGAAAATGAATGACGCCTATATACACTAAACATATTAATGGGGCGTTATCATAGCAGAGAGGTCTATTTTAATTCAGGGAACTGGACCAACGCTGACAAAATTATCATAAGTATCTGGGAGTCCGTGATCGACTCCCAGATACTTATGATAATTTTGGCGAAATTTTTAATTCCTTTCTAACCCGTTAACGCGGGTAGTTATGTCCTAAAGATACACAATTCGCCACGGGACTTGAATCCTCAGTAGCTCAATTGGTTAGAGCATTCGTCGGCTTGAGACGAAAGGTTACAGGTTCAAATCCTGTCTGGGGCGAAATTTTTTCTTTCTTTAAAAATTTATAGAAATATATCCCAAGCACAGGGCAAGTGCTAAAATAAAAATACGTTGCGAGAAACGAAAGTTATGGCCATTCTAAAATGTGAATTTCATCTGTAATGATGAACTCATTTGGTGGGTACTCAGAATTGTGTATCTATAGGACATAACTACCCGCGTTAACGGGTTAGAAAGGAATTAAAAAATTCGCCACGGGACTTGAATCCTCAGTAGCTCAATTGGTTAGAGCATTCCTCGGCTTGAGACGAAAGGTTACAGGTTCAAATCCTGTCTGGGGCGAAATTTTTCTTTCTTTAAAAATTTATAGAAATATATCCCAAGCACAGAGCAAGTGCTAAAATAAAAATACCTCATTATAAACATATTTTTTAACAAAAATAAGTATTTTATATACCTAATTGATATTTTCATAACATATCATACAAACATATTAGTTTTTTATATTAAAGTTAGTGGCAATTCGTGAATAAAAATTCAAATATTTGAATGCCTAACGTCCCGTTTTAAGAAATGAGTCGTTTTGCTTATGGAGGATAGCTTTTTGTACGATCTCTATTACCTATTCGATTTTATGGAGCCATGTATAAAGTCATTTACTTTTAGACTAACCACTACTACTTTCGAATTATGGTAAGTCAAATATAGAAACCGAGTATTTACTGATTCCATCGTACTTTCAGTAAATGTGAGCGCTTTAACGACTGGCATGAGTTTGTCTTGGCCCTCGCCAATGTTGGTAAAGCTGAGTAATATGACTACGTCCCCGCTTGACCGACCTGTTACTGCTGAAGAAGGATCGTGGATTGTATCTGCTGGATTCTTGTTTGCAGCTGTATGCTGTACGTATAACATTAAGAATATACGAGTACATACATTGTATTTTAGAATGTATAAGACCATTTTGGCGAAAGGTTAAGTTAGTGAGTTGTTGTTAAGTCTTCGAATTGGGCACTTATTATTTACTTAATCAGTACATCTTATAAAATAAACACTCTCGTTTGTCTGTTCGCAATAAGCTCAAAAACTACTGAATATTGCTAAGCGCTCTGCGCGATACCAGACTAATAATATCTTCTTGACCTTCAATTATGTTATGCTTGCACGCATAACTTTTACGAAACGCCGGTGTTTTAGCTCATTATGATATAAACTTTAAGTTTACATTTTGCTTGCATTTCATAAAATAGTGAGCCATATGTATGTTAATTGTTAGTACTTATCATAGGATCAAGTGAGTTATCTTTGTTACGTAATTATTTGGCCCATAGTAAATCGATTTTAATATTTTTAAAAAGGGCGACCATTATTCAGTGGTGGATCCTTATTAATTTGATAAAGATCTGTTTTTTAGTTATAACTAAAAATATGTGTCAGTTGCAAATGTGCAGTGTTACCGCTCTGAAATTATTGTTAAATTAAATCTTTTAATATTTTTAAAGGCTTTGGTGAGTTTTGGCGCCATGGAGAGAAAATATGGTGAAAGTTTTTTCATAATTATTGAGTTTTTTGTTTATGTTGTGTGTAATTAGTCAATTTTGGTGGCACTTTATACAATTTTGTTCAGTGAAATTAGCGTATTGTGTATTTCCCCGTTGCCGCTTAATCTCACTATATGAGCTTGAGTAATGAGGCAACCGCTCCGACATGACTTATATTAAGGGGCCATGTATGCTAAAATACGTCAGCATTATACTGTTTTTTTTCATACAAATCAATTATGGATCTTGGCGACAAAAATACACAAGATTAGCATTATATGTAATAATATTATTATTATATTTTAATATGCTTTATAAGACTAGTGTTTCCAAAACACGATTCATTTCACTTTGCTCGATAGAAAAAAATCAAAAAGTTAACCCCTTTATTTGAAAGCAAAACCCATCTGTCCACTTCAATTATGAAAATATCGACACCAGATTTAACATAAACATAGATAAGTATTATACCTAAAAGATAACTGTTTCAGTTTTTATATTTTTTTTTCAAATTACTTTTATAATGTCAAATAGTGATTTGGCGCTTAAGACATTTACTTTAGAGCGCAATATTTCATAGTAATCATGGAACTGGGGAGTGTGCTGATTGGCTCTTCTGGCTGACTAAGTATGGGGCCTTAACGACTTATGACTAATTTTGAACAATTGAAGCCCGATTTTGGTTAATCGGTTAACTTGATGCAAATTTCTACTTGACTAATGGCAAAATACTAAAAACTAAAGAAATAAAATAAATAAAAGGCTAAAAAATAAAATGAAAAAAATGTCCTTAATTTAATTTTCAGCAAATTTCGTTTTAGCATCACTTCTAGATATAATCGGTCGTAAATATTGCATTATGATAACTTACATTCCACGGCTGTCGATGGGTTTTCTCCTCATTTTTGCTAGCGAAGTATGGATGATAATTCTTGGTCGCACTATCATTTTAATATTTGATGCCTACAGTCTTCTGGTGATCCCGATTTATACATCAGAAATTGCAGACGTAAGTCACTATATTTTTTTATTCTTAGTGCACATAAGCGATCACATGTAGCAAAACTCGTGAGATTTTTTAAGAGATAAAAAACGAGGAGACTTCTTCTTGACGATGAGAAAACCCCTGGACAAGTTACACAAATTGAATCTAACCACAAAGTTAGCAAATTATATGCATGTAGTTAACGACTCTAATACATAGAAATTTTTCCCCGTGTTGGTCCGGGCTCCTTTGTAGAATAGACCATCTGCCTTCCTTGCCAGGCAGCTCGTAAATGGTGAGTATAGGCTCGCCGTCACTAGCACCGTGACATCTGACTAGGTGGTAGAGTTTAGCAGCGATTCGCCCGGATTGGTACCACCGC
>NJDC01007088.1:0-26525 GCA_002245475.1 Calephelis virginiensis | reverse complement strand
AACTTCTAAAGAAAATCACAAGCATTTACAGAGAACGGTAAATTGGTAATGACTATTTTTCTTTCGAGTTGGTAATTAAGGAGCGATTTTGTCATCTTTGTTATCTAATATAAATAGAGATCAACACTGTTTTTGCTATAACTTTATTAGTGTTTCTATTTGCAACTTTCAATATATATAAAAACGAAGTTGTGTATAAGTGCTTGAAAAAAGGTTACAACTTTTTCTATAAATTGCATACTTTTTGGGTTATTTCATCTTGCAATATTTATTTTTGGTTTCGACAAATGAAAATAAACTTTTACTAAGTTATTTTTTTTTTGTTCTAAGTCGAACAAGTAATGGTACTCCTGCTGGTAAAAGTCATTGTCCGTTAACCATAAATGTTACTGATGCATTGCTATCTTATCATTAGAATCGTAGTACAAATCGACTGCACTAATCTCCATCAAGGAAAACAACAATGGCAAGCACTTGCAATATAAAACAGGAATAGATAAAGTTAAGGTACAGTAACCCTCCCTTACTAGACAACTATGAGTGGGCGATGGGTTGACACGTCCCGACAAGGAATATAACAAATCCCATGATATAAAAATACCAGTTTAGATAACATAAGCGATTATCTATTTACGTATACAGTAAGTGTACTAGAATACAAAGTTTTTTATATAGACGAGGAAACAATCACTACACCTATTTTGTAAAATAGCGAAGACATATAATGCCTAGGCTCACCGCGTAGCTAAATGCAGTTATTCTAGTAATCCTAGTTTTAAGTGCCTTCACGTAATAATCTCCAAAGGCAAAGGTACAACTAGGGCACCCACGACTACACGAAGACACTAAGTACCAAATGTGATAGGTGGCAAGCCTACTGCTAATCGGGCACTTATCCAAATCGCGAGCAACGTTATTTCTATTAGAAAATTGAAAAAAGCAAAACATATTTATTGCAAAACCCGGAGATCAAGCTCGGGACCTCATGTGTCTTATACTGGATCGCTAGACCACAGAGGCGATACCCAGTTTTTATTGCAGATCCAGTAGAGAAAGACATTTTCTACAATTAAAGAAAAGGAATTGTCCCGCAATTTTTATTTTCTTTCCGTTAGTTTAATCTTTGAAGTGATCCTGAATCATTTTGAAATTATTCAAATATACGATAATCATCGTATAAAGAAACGTTTAAAATCGGTCCCAATAAAACTCCACTTCGCCATTGTAGAATGTTGTCTCTCTTATTGCACGGATAAGAGCATAGGCCAGCGTACTTGAAAAAGCGTAAGTTGGTTGTTCCTGCAGGAGACTCGCTGAAATGCTATTAGATTCCAAAACATCGGAAATTACTACTAATAGTGGTAATTGGGGGCTCCTGACGAGTGTAGTTGAAGTACATACTCTCCGGGAGAGTCTCCACATTAGCGGTTAGAGATTGATCGCATATGTGATAAACTTACATTTGTAACCTAGTTCAAAAGTGTATATTGCAGTGCCTACTCACCGTAGGCTGATGGCAGCGCGGCAGAAAAAAACGAAGTTCTGAAAATTACTTGGAGATATGCTTTGCGTTATACCGTTATCGCACCAATTAACTTTAGGTGGCAATCTGAACGGGCATGTGTCTTAGACATGTGAAGAGTTTGAGAGTGTTTACGGAAACTTTGCTACCGCGAGTTAAACGTGGAGAGAGAATCTATTTCAAGAACCCGGGTTGCATCTGACCTCGCTATTCTGAACACTTTCTTCGAGAACTTAAACACGTAATCTCTTACAGAAGAGGAGAGAACGTGACACAAATTGATTTCCTGCTCACTGCATTGTGTAAACTGTAAAGTCATTACGATGAGAGCCCTAGTACCTCACACTTTATCCTTGCTACAGATCTCTGGGTACAACCAAAATACAATACAACCGGAAGCTGACTTTCAAAAATTAAAAGCAATAAAGAAAGCAATCCAACTTGAAAACGCCTAAAGAGTTCGCTTGTGCTACTATGTTCAGTGCAAAAGATTGAACGAATTGTTATCACCGCTAAGCGACACTCTTCCACCTACCTGCTTCAAAGTCCGGGAGGTTGTAAAGATGGCGAAAAACTTACCGTTTGTCTCCTCTGTTGGAATCGAATAAAAAGAGTTTTATGTTTCTTTAATTTAGCTTATAAATCCAGCACATCCTTGCTAAAATAGTTTTATGGTAATGCAATAAGATAACTCAGATAAAAGTAAGACGTAAAACTAAGCCCACTATTTGCTGATTCAGTATTCTTTTGTTCTTAATATTAGTTATATACTCTTTGGATGATAATAAAAAAATTACGCAAGAAGATAGAAAAATGCAGAAAATGCTGAATTCACCACTCCTGCGACAGTATGCAGCAGTTATTATAGGTACATATTTAGTTAATATTTTAATACTTTTAATAGCAGCAGCTGGGCAGGGGCTCCACAGTACCAGCTCCTTCCGTTTGACCGCATTCAACGTAGAGCAATTCGAATTGTCAATGACCGGGCAATTACCAATCGGCTTGATTCTTTAGCGTTGCGTTGAGATGTTGGGTCGCTCAGTGTTCTCTACCGCATTTATCATGGGGAATGCTCTGAGGAGTTGTTTGGTTTGATTCCAGCCGCTGATTTCCACCTTCGGACATCGCGTCAGAGCTTAAGGTATCATGCCCATCATCTCGATGCGTGGCGGTCTACAACTGTGCGATTCCGAAGACATTTTTTACCCCGTATAACACCTTTGTGGAATCAGTTACCGAGGGCGGTATTCCCAAACGATTATGACTTAGGAACCTTCAAGAAAAGAGCGTACTCATTCCTTAAAGTCGGCAACGCATCTGTGATATTCCTGGTGTTGCGGATGTCCGTGGGCGGAGGTGATCATTTTCCATCAGGTGACCCACTTGCTCGTTTGCCTTCCCTTCTATATAAAAAAAAGCAGTTACTTTTTATGACCATTAGATTAGCCAAGCTTATAGGTACTAATAATCCGCATTTGTAAAATAGTGGCTAAAAAGGCTTCTTTAAAAAATACTTTTTATGATTTTGGATGGGGTTGAATAGCAAATAGACGAAATTTCTAACTAATAGGAATACACTTCACTGAAGTCTTTTATTAGCGTTGACCAAAGGCAAAATTAACGAGTGAATTGCTAACCTATTGCTGCGTTTATAAGCTTTTTTGCCGAATATTAATGTCATGACACCAGTAAAAGATAAAACAGGATTACTAAATCCAGTGACATCTAACCCTCTCTAAGCATATACCCAGCAGGCAAATCAAGAATGATTATGAGAATGAGAATCCGATGCAAAAGCATATGAGGAAGCCAGTACCTATATTTGTTGTTTGGCCCAAGGTTTACCATTCACTATTTCCCTTGAAACGTAATTACTGAGAGAATCGGTAAATCATGCTCTCGAAAACTTTCTAATCTCACACCTCATCTGATAGTATAGTTTATCAGTAATGGCACGCTTTAAGAAGTAAATCTTAAATAAAAACTTATTCCTTTGTGCTTAGATCAATTTCAGTTCGATAAATCTATCTCAATAGACGGTAATAAAACTATATTTGATATTTTCCATCGTCGGCGCTTGGTAAAACTTCCAAATATTCATATTTTTAAAGAAAGAAACACTTGTACTGTTTCACTTATCACTTATAATTTATTAGGTACTTTGTAATTAGTAGCCTACCGGTTTCGCTTATACAGCATCATCACTGATGATGCTGTATAAGCGAAACCGGTAGGCTACTAATTACAAAGTACCTAATAAATTATAAGTGATAAGTGAAACAGTACAAGTGTTTCTTTCTTTAAAAATATGGTAATAAAACTAAATACGGTAAATAGTTTAAGTAACTGGGTGACAAAAAATAAGCAGCAGACACATTTTGAGCATCTTTGGAATTTTCGTCTTTCTGTTTGTTTCTTGGCCGCAGAATCTGCCGAACAAAAAAAATAACTAGTGGATACTTAACATAATAATAATAAACATAATGGTTTCGATTAATTTCCGTAAGAGGCCGAGATAAACTTGTCTGAAATTTATATACGTGTAGACCGATTTATTTTATTCTTGTAGTGTTTGATAAGATGTTATATAGATACCTACTTAACAAATCTCACATAATAAATCTCTACCTGGAATATGCTTTTAGACTTTATTATCAACCAAAACCAATTAATGAGTATGAAAGTTTGTCTGTCTACTATAATTTCACAAATTTTGGCTAACATAATATGCTTCTAGATCTGAAATTAAAACATATCCAACGGTATATAAAATACCATACTCGTTTATTCTTTTTGATTCGTAGAAATACCCATTCACTAACACTAGCTTACATATTAAATTTAAGTAAATGTTATAATCTGTATCACTTTGTAATAAATACTATAATACCAGGTTGAACCTTGGAGTACTTTATTAATAAAACGACATGAGTTTTGATTATATTCAGGACAGGGTTAAAGACGAAATAGGTGACGAAATATAAGACATTCATAACGTTCAAAGTTTAAGATCTATGTAATTGAAACTTACATTTAAAAGTTTCAACTTGTGTATTTAATAAGTCTACCCCAGTCACAACGAGATTGAGAATTTTGTTTACTTTATTATTATATTAGGATTATACTATCCAAACATTAGTTATGATGGATTAAAAAACTATTGATGTATTAAACTACAAACTATCTTCTCTACTTTATGGCGTTTAAGGATACAAGTTCTGGTTTCTTTTTATTTTTGTATTGTTGTTAATGAAAAAAAAAATTAAGCTTTCCAGGGCTTCAGGAATTACCATATAAATTTTAATAATTATCAGCAGTTCAGTGACAAAATTTAGGATTTTAGATAGATATCAATAAAATCTAAAGTATAAGTAAATTACATGTGACTGAAACTTCCCACGTTCAATGCATTTACTAGAGATATCATGTCCTGAGAATTTTGGTTATCTGGTATAACCCAAACCGGTACCTGAATGTCATAGATAATAGAGATATCCTCTAACAATATTTTACATATGAATCTTAATGGACAAGTTAATATTAGTGAATAACTTATAATGGACATATCATGTGTAAACTATGATAGGAGTAATAACAATAAAAGACACCCTACAGCAGCAGAATAAAAAGATTATTAATTATAATTTAAACCTGGTTCATCAAAATATTCAAGATCTCATGGGCGAAGATCTAAAACTGGATTTTATTAGTTGTAACAATATTGACATAATATTAGCTTAAAAGTCAACAGTTTATGTTCAACTTCAATAATCGCCAGGTTTTTTAGGTCATTCAGCAGAACAACAATGATATTTAGTGGCTCCCTAATTATTGTTAGCAAAATGTTAAATTTAAAGAATGCAGAGACATTTCGAGCCTTTCTTTTGAAAGAGTTATTGAGTTTGTTGTATTGAGTTTGAGCAATTTATTGTAATAAGAGTATACAAGCCTCTATGATGAGTTTGAATTTTAGAATGTAAGAGATTATGTTTATTCTCAAATTCAAGGACTTGATTAATTATCGTGGTCACTTCAATATAAATATAGTAGAAGCATCAACTTTTTAGATCATACAACTTAAACACCGTATTCTTTGAGCCTAATAGGATAACTGCCACTTGTATATGACATCAATTAATAAATCAGTTGTTAAAGAGATAGATTCTGATCATTGTGGATTATTAGTCGAACTGCCTAGAAGTATACGAAAAGCTCAAAGAAAGATATTATTTTTGTTTTTATTAATGCAACGGTTTAGAATGATTTAAGACTGTGTTAATAAAAAAATTACTAAACACAGTCTTTTCAAACATTTAAGTTATTAAAAAAAACTTTAGGCCATTCCCTGAAATTATTGCTTCAGTTTTAAATGTTACTGCTTTAGACTTAGCTATCATAATTAATTATTTTGCTTCAAATGGAGTATTTCCTGATCTAATGAAATTTAGTAAAGTTGTACTTACCTGTACTTGGATCTGGAAGTTTTTCTGATCCCTCAAACTGCCGATTTATCTTTATTTTACTTACCCTGAGTAAAATATTTGAAATAAATATATTGAATCAAACGCTATTACATTTTATCAAATTAGGATTATTTCATAACAAACAGTTATTTTTTATTAGGAGTAGATCATAAGTCGATGCTGGTATGGAATTATAAAAGGAAATTTATGAGTGTTGTGTTATGGGGATTCTCAAGATGCAATCGGGGTGTTTTGTGATTTATCTAAAACACTTGATTGCGTTAAACACGAGACATTGATCAGGAAACTACGCCATTATGGAATAAGAAATAAGGCACTCGATCTTCTGATTTCTTATTTGAATCGAAGTATACAGAAAGTTGCGATTAATGGTGAAAAATCTACAGGTGCTGCTGTTACGATGGGTGTCTCCCAGGGCTCTGTTCTTGGACCAATTTTGTCCCTTGTATATATTAATGACATACCCTACTACGTAAGAGACAAACATGAAATCGTATTGTTTGCAGATGATACTTCACTTAAAGTTTAAGTATGATGAAAGTGGTTTAATGTAAATAATCTTATTTTATTAAAATCTCAATACTAAATGTGAGGCAATTAGACACCAATGTACAAATTAAAGGGAATAATCTGGCCCTTGTAAATTCTACTACGTATAATTGATAAAAAAAACATTGCTAAAATGAGACAATTATCTGATTATAAGCTTAATAAATAACATTTAGACAACTAAACATTAACCGCCTTATTAATGCACAAAAATCAAAGTAAGAGTGAACTTAAGTTGATACAGTCTATATCAAAGTGTAATAAAGATTATGAACCCGGTTAAACCTCGGAGTGCTTTAGTCTATGTTTATTAAAAAAAAGGTATGCCTATTACCTTCATGCATTTTTTAACATTTCAGTAAATTTAAGCGTTTTTACGGCTGGGATTAGTTTTTCTTGGCCCTCTCCGATGTTGGTAAAACTAAGTAATGCTACGATGTCTCCACTGGCTCGACCTATTACAGCTGAAGAAGGGTCCTGGATTGTATCTGCTGGGCTTTTATGTGCTGTATTCTGTAAGTATAACATCTAGAACATATTGTTTCTTGATGAAGTTAAGATAAAAGCAACAGAACGCCACTCGTAACTTCAAACGTCATTTTTTTTTACTACACACAGCCGCACAAGTAACGTACGATAAAATAAAAACTGAAACACGGAGATAATTTCACAACCCCCGTGTTGGTCCGGGCGCCTTTGTAGAATAGACCATCTGCCTTCCTGCCAGGCAGCTCGTAAAAAGCGAGCATAGGCTCACCGTCACTAACACCGTGACATCTGACTAGCTGGTAGAGTTTAGCAGCGACTCGCCCGGATTGATACCACCGCTTTACCTATTCCTGCCGCCATAACGTAATTACGTGTTCCGGTTCGGAGGGTAAGGTAGCCAGTAAACTTACTTTTGCTCGAGGCCTAACATCCCGGCCTCAGGTGGCAATGCACCATTACCACATTTGGTGTCTCTAGGCAGCGTGTATTTCTTAACATCAGGAAATCCGTCTGCTTGTTTGCCTTCCAATATCATAAAAAAAATCCGAATATGTGCCATATCTTGTAATTATTAGGAAATTCTTACCTGTAATTATTGACCATTTCGAATATTGTATTTCGTCTGAGCTGCATTACGTCGCTGGTTTGACCTATAAAAAAATTGATGATTTTTTTTGACTGACGCTTGATCTTAAGTGAATCGCTGTTATAATACAGTCGACTCTCGATAATTTGAAAATCAAGGGACCAGAGGAAAATTTCAAATTATCAAGAGTTCAAAATAACAAGTGTTTGAATAACCACGAGGGGGAGGGGGGACTGAAGGAAATAAGAATTTGATCAAAATTTGTTACTTATTATTTATTATTATTAACGTGTCTCATTAAGGTTTCAAAGAAGACTGGAATGCGAAATACCTCATTTATATAAACAATTGACCGGTCTGTGCCTGTATGTAAACAAACGACAGGTATGTGCATGATAAACGCTTTAAATTATAGAGAGTAGGGAAGCCCGGATTTCAAATTATTGAATGTTGGCGAGCAAAAGGGACCAATTATCATTGATTTTATTCAATTTATTGAGTATTTTTCAAGGGACCGGAAATAAAATTTCAAATTATCAATAGATTCAAATCAACGAGTGACAAATTATCGAGAGTCGACCTAGACAGTTTTAGGGTCACCTAGCACAAGAACATTACCTATTCTTGCCACCAAAGCCTTAGTGCTCACCGTTGTATTGTTCTGTGCTTGGGGTTACATTGCAAAAAAGTATTTTGCACGTAGTAAAGAAGAAGTAAGTAAAGAAGCACCAGTAAAATCTATAGTATCTATAGGCGACAGTTGCTTCTCACCATCAGGAAACTTGCCTCTACCAGCATGTTCGTTAACTCGTAACAACATTGTATAATGAAAAGGAAATAAATGCGCTGACCAGTATCTTTAAGTGTGTATGTTGGTTCATTTGTGCACTAGAAATCAAACGTGTAATTTAGTTAATCTTAGGACAATCCATTCGTTTTTACGTAGCCAGTGACACTGAGGTTAAGAGTCATCAAAATCGAAATGATGGTAACAGAATCCTTTGATTAAACCAAAAAAAATGTACACAAGGCCACGTTGGCAGAGTATATTGTGCCTGATACAATGAAGGGTCATTTAACAAAAATTAAATTGAATTGAAATCGAAAACAAGCAAACTTTTGTATTAATTTAATAAATGCAGTTGTTATTATTTTCAGCAAATTTCATTTTAGCATCATTTCTCAATGTTATCGGTCGTAAATATTGTATCTTATTAACTTACATACCAAAGCTGTCGATGGGTATGCTTTTCATTTTTGCTACTGAAGTATGGATGATAATTCTAGGTCGTACTTTTGTTTTAATGTTTGATGTCTATTCTTGTTTACTTACGTCGATATATACATCAGAAATTGCAGACGTGAGTATTTTTTGTTTATTTTTTTTAAAAAGGAAACAAATACAGACTAATTGTATTTTTTAACTAACAATCAGGAGGCTCTACTGATGGTAAAATAGATCCAATACAAATCACAAATGTTACTGCTGCGTTGCTTATCATACGATAATAGCCAGTAATGACGCTATTGCAACAGGAATAGACATGAGATTGTATGTTTAGCACCAGTTGCCAAACAATACTCTATTACAGCAGTTATGACTGGTTGAACTCGTGAAATAATCCAGTAACCTTAATTACTATACATTCATACATACATAAATATCTTCACGCCAAGTCCTTGATGACTTTGGTAGAGAGTATCGAGATCCAAATGTCACGATCCTTGCAGTCCTGCCTAGCTTTCTCCACAGTCATTACTTTTTTCAAGCAAAGACCGACAGTGACCGTCTACACACGGATTATACATATATCTGTTTTGACGATTTTATATATCATTTTTTCACCTGACTAAACCAATGGGGCATGTTCTTTCTTATTTTTCCGCCAGCACTTTCTTTTAATCCCATAATTTCTTAGACTCCAATATTGCAAAAACACAGATTTTCCGTAGTTCTCTCACTTTAACCGATTTCATCCTACTTTCATGCTTTCTCTGACATACTCGTACCTAAATCTTGTTTCTATAAAGTAACGTTGGGATAAGCACAGAATTGTGATAAGCGAATCTAGCACCACGACTCAAAACCTTGTTTTCAAATAGCTTATCCAGCGCTCCATTCACACTATTGCCTTTTTAAATCAGCGGTGTAACTGCCTTCCCTGCTTAAAGTACTAACAAGATACACAGTTTCATGTTTCAGCATTACATAGTCGACTTCAAACTTTTGCATCTGTTCAGGCTACATCTGTTTCAAATACCGTTGTTTTAGTTTTAATTGCATTCAAATGTAAGCCTTTTTCTTTGCAAGCAGCTTCCATAACTGTGACAACGGTTTTCAGCTCAGATAGTGTAAAGCCCAAAAGTCTAGCATCATCTGCATAAAATAGTCAGTATCACCGCTCGATCACCCATATGCATTCCCACATTCGTTGATACCTTTGAATATATATGTCCAAATACTAGATAAACAAGCTTGCTGACAGCACACAGCCCTTCTTGACACCAATGTCAGCATGGAACCAAATATACTGAACCTACTGTAACGAAATTTGGCAGGTATTTTATATTCCTAAGAAGGTCATTGGATTTATTTTATCAATATGTAAATTGGGCAATAATTAATTAACGCGTAGTCCGATTTTATTCATTATTTCTTTGCACGGTGTACCCATATTTTTCAGCGTCATAAGTGTGGTAGCTTAGAAATTGCAGACATATCAACACTCATACATACATACATATCTTCACGCCAAGTCCCTTACGGGGTAGGCAGAGAGTATCGAGTGCCAGACCTCACGATCCTGACAAACCTGTCTTGCTTCCTTCACATTCATAACCCTTTTCATACAAACACGCCGGTTTAGGAGACTCTTGACAACACCCTCGGATAATATCCGATTGATCTGATCGTGAAATGTCAGCCTTGGTCTCCCCGGGTACCTACATCCATCTACATTCGCATTGTATATCTGCTTTGTCAATCTTTCATCTGTCATTCTTTCCACATGACTGAACCAGAGGATTTTAACACCAACACTTTCTTTAAATTCCACTCTTTCTCGGATCTCACTGTTACGAATGCGGTCAGCGAGCGTTACACCACAGATTTTTCGTAGTGCTCTCATTTCGACCGCATTTATCCTACTTTCATGCTCTTTCTGACATACCCAACTCTCGCTTCCATACAATAACATATTAACACTTAGTATAAAATTACCAAATAACTTAAAATACGGAATGTAGAGAACCATCACGTTTGGGATTCTTGATATATCTTTACATTTTTAATTCTTACAACATATAAATTTAAAGTATCTTCACGCCCATATCCCCGAAGAGGTAGGCAGGGGCACAACCTCATGCAGTCAAGTCCAACAACTGAACCGCTAGACCACAGAGGCGATAAATATACATATAAATTTAAAATTGTTAAAGCAAAATATGCTTACTAATTATAGTATTTTATTTTTAGAAAGAATATCGAGGAGCCTTAGGAACATTAATGCAGCTGTTTTCGACATTGGGAGAGCTGGTGACACTGTCTGTTGGGCCATACGTATCTTACAAAACCTTCAATATAATTTATACAAGCATTGTAGCAGTGGCAATGATACCAGCCTTATTTTTGCCTGAGAGTCCATCTTTCTTTTATTCGAAAGGTAAATAATAATAATTTAATAAATAACATTATAAAAAACTTAGAAAAGAGATTGAAAATGTTTGAGCCGTTAAATGAATCAAATATCACTGAATATATTGAATATATACATATTGAAAAGAAAATGGTGCTAGTTACACTATTTGTAACTCAAGAACGGCTAAACTGATTTGGCTGAAAATTGGTATGGTATTATGGGTAGCTTGGAACCAGGAGAAGGACATAGGATACTTTTTATCCTGTTCGATCTTGAGGAAACTGGGAAAAATAAAATTTAATTTTTTCCCATACAAACTGAACGGGTGAAACGAAGTTCGCGGGAAACGCTAGTTTATAATAATTTAGATCTCAGGTTTTAAGTGTTTGAATTTAAAATATTGTATATATCGAGTACCTATTACGAGAAAAAATAATTATTAATGTAGATTCCTGGTTATTATAACGACTTATGATACACCAGCAATATATAACGCTGTTGTATATAGCTGCACTTGTGTTAAATATTTGACCGTCAACTTTTAACTGAGTTCAAAGAGACATCACTAATCATTGGCCCTGGTAACTACTTGTTTTAGTCCTCACTCAACTACCTGAATATCCGGTTTTTTAAACAACAACTACGACAGTGTCTGGCAGTATCTACATGACGTACGTATTTACTGCCACTATCTACACTAGTAGTAGGTTTTAAAGAATGACCTTTCAAATTCTTATTTTCGTCTATAAATGTTACTCGATTCTGGTACATTGTTCTAGTCATTGAATCGTCGTCCAGTCGTTCAGGCGTCATGATGCCACAGACAGACTCATGCACAGACATACCTAACTTATTATTCCTCTCACATCCACCGGAGGTAAAAAATAGGTTGTAGCTAGATATTATAACCAGCATACTTTGAGATATAGCCCCCTAAAAAAACCTCAATTATAACTTGATATATTTTTTAGTTCTTTGCATTGGCGCTAGAATCTGACATTATACAAGTTTGAGTCTTGCATCGAGTTAGCCGGCTAAGCAAAATTGTCGTAAAAAATCTGTTTTTGATATTGGAAGGCAAACAAGCAGAAGTATTTTTCTGATGGTAAGAAACTCACGCCACTTCGAGACACCAGAATGGTGCCAGGTGCGATGCAAACCTAAGGAAGGGATGTTAGGCCTCGAGCAATAGTAATATTACCGGCTACTTTATCCTCCAATTGGAACACGTCAACGGCAAGCACTGACGTTTTCGCGGCAGGAATAGGTAAGGGGGTGGACCCATCTAGACGAGTCGCTGCGAAACTCTACCATCTAGCCAGATATCACGTTGTTAGCGACGATAAGCCTGTGCTCGCTTTTACGAGCTGCCTGGCAGGAAAGCAGATAAACAGCAAAAAAAAATTGTAACTAATGCCACTAAAATTGCCTTATTTTTCTCAATACATATACGAAATTCAGTTTATGAAATATAAAAAGAGAACGAATTACAAATGCATATTTAATGGTGAAATATGTTAGTAGCGTTTCGGAACTGTTTAGCATAATGCCATCGCATATGCATACCTAATGTATGCTTGCTAGTGCCATACTGGCACCCTTTATGGGTAGAACTTATATTATGATCACTAGCATTTATCATGTAGCAGTTTCGATGCAATTCAGGCTAGAAAGTTGCAGCCCCTGGTCGCTCGAAAAAAAGATACTGAAAGAAGAAACAAATATTTTATAAAGACATATATTTCAATTTATTACTTTTTCAGGTCGTGAAGAAGAAACCTTAAGAACTTTAAAATATCTTCGCATCAGTGATATTGCAATACAGCAGGAAGTTGAAGAATATAAAATGAACCAAGAGATAAACAAAACATTAAGTACAATGTCATTTTTGAAGAAAAGAACATTCCGAAAAGCATTAGCCTTGGGAGTGGTTTGTGTAGTATTACTTCAGTTTGTTGGTTTTAACGTTGTAACGTATTACTTGCAAACAATTTTCATATCTACTCATACAAATATAAGCTCTGAAATTTCTTCAGTTATCATCGGTATTATTCAGGTTCTTATGAGCTTCGTATCGCATGCGTTATTGTCTAGTAGATTTAAAAGAAAAGTGATCTTCGTTGGGTCGCTGAGTGGAATATGTTTGGGCATGGTAAGTACTTTTAGGAGACTTGCGTGTCTTTGTAACTAAAATCCCTACAAACAAAATGCTTGTAATTGTATAATTTTGATATTAGATAAATTAAATCGATTTTAACTTCAATATTATCGAAGTCTAAATTAATAAATAAAAAAACAAGTATAATTATATTAGTTATTAATATAGTTATAGTACACAAAAGTGTGTGGGAAAAGTAAAAAAAATGCAGTGGATGTCTGATAGAATATCGGGGCATCTTAGGGTGGTTACGGGTCCGGAAGAGGATGCAGAGCTTAGTCGTTTACATTCTATGACATCGTACAAAAGCATTTGGCTGAAAGATATTGGGTTTTCTGTGGTTTTGTGGATCTTAAGAAAGCGTTTAATGAGGACAATTATTGCATGTAAGGAATTTTAGGGCAAAGAACTATGTAAAGAATTATGAGATAGTTAGGTAGATGAAAACCACTGTTTAACAAAATAATTAAATAATTATACACGAAGTTGTACCAAAATATTAGAACAATTAAGCGTTCCGAAGGCATGTACCAAAAAATATGACATAAATATAATAGCTCTGTTGTCAGTTGATGGACATTCGAATTCAATATGTGTAGTTATATCCAGTTATATCGTCTGTCATGTCAGCTTACTACTTAATACTTAGTACTTCTTTATAAAAACAGTACTTTTCCCCTTGTTAGTCTGGATCTCCTGATTAGAATAGATTTCTTCTTCTGTGTAGAGATACGTCTCTACCTGGCATCTCGTGTGAGGCAAGCATAGGTGAAAGGGTCAAACAACACCAATGGTGGTCGAGTATTGTGCAACAACTTTCGTAGCTTTCGCTCTTTTTACCTACTTCTGCCTTCTCAGTGACAGTGTGATGTTCCGCTCTTGAGGGGCTTGCACAATACGCCTAACTACTTATAACAGCTATGGTGTCTATTTGTGACAATTATATCCTACCATTAGGAGATCCATGTACTGAAAAATACTTACTTGCACTTACTGTATGTAAGTACGAGGGTGGATCCAAAAGTTTGTGGCCTAACCTACATGGAACTATGACATCTTTTTAAAATCTACCGTCATTTGTTAGTATGTGTCACTTTTCTTTCATTTTCTTTTTCGGGCTTAGAACTTTTGGATCCACCCACATATATAATATGTATTAATATAAAAAAACACTATTTTTATTTTGTCATTCAATTTTCAGACAGGCCTTGGTACATTTTTCCATATTACTAATCGGAATGGATATGAAATTACAGGATTCATGAATTATCTACCTCTAATATCACTTATTTTAATTATCTGCTGCTTTTCAGGTGGTAAGAATTTTGTTTATAGAAAATTTATTTTTGTCTCTTATTTTTTTTCATTGTAAAGTATTTTGTATTTTTATGTTGATTATTTTATAATCTGTCTTTTGATTATTATTATTATCTTCAGGTGATTTACATAGGTTTATTTATTTGTTGTACATTATGCATTTCACTGTTTCATCATTTTTGAGTTAGCTGGAATAAATCTGGACAACTAGAGATATCCTAATCTATGTGCTTATATGTTTATCATTGCCCATGTATTCTTTGAAAAATATGCAATAAAGAAATTATTCATTTTGATGTATCAATAAATTAAAAAAAGATATCAAATGACATCTGAGGTAAATCTTCTGCTAAACTTAAAACTCGTAGAATCGTAATCTAACCTTAGTCATTGGACAAACGTCAGTATTCTGTACGTGTTTCTCCAGCTGTACTTGGAACTGTTTTGACATGATTTTGGCGAACGGTCAAATATAGTTTCAGCTTCTAAATTCCACTTTTTTAATACGTGATGAAGTAAATGTCTGTTCCTAAATTTTATTACATTTCAGCGTTTCTGTTTCAGGAATAGGATCACTAATTTGGGTTTTACTTGGAGAAATATTTGATGATACTACTAGAGCATTTGGTGTTTCTATTAGTGGATCGGCTGGAAACATATTCATGTTTTTTACCGCTAAGTTCTTTCCAGCGATGACAATTTTTTTAGGACCATCAAATACATACTGGTTTTTTAGCGCGATGACAGTTTTGTTCATATTGGTTATAGTTTTATTCGTACCAGAGACTAAAGGCAAAACTTTCAATGAAATTCAGAAAAAATTGAGTGGTAAAAGTGATAAGGAATTGGTAATAAAGAAATAGAGAGTAAACTTTATGTAGTTTAATTTGGCATCTCAATTTGCTTGTGTCGTTTTTCAAAGGGATATAAAGTCACCAGTTTTCAAAAAACTTCCAACAAAGGAGAAAAATCTCAAATATGGCTCTGACTGTAAAGTTTTTAACTAGTTTGTATATTAAGGAAAAGTGAATTTAATTGATTGTCTCCTTTTTTGGAAATCTTTTGAAAAGGAGTAAATTCTCAATTCACTTGAAATGTTTGATAAGCGTAAACTCTGACGTTTTATATAGATAAGCTAAGAGACCATACTAATTTTGAATCCTGAATCCATAGCTTTTTTTTTATAATTCAAACATATCGCAACTTTCAATAAGTTGTCAAACTTATATTTTCTTTTACAAAGGTAGAAACATTTTTCATATATAAAATATATTGAAAATATTGGTTCATCAACTTACTAAATGAGCCAATTTGCAAAATATCCTATAAATCCTATAGGAACGGCAGAGAGTATCAAGTGCCAAACTTCACGATCCTTCCAAACCTGCCAAGCTTTGCCCATATACTCCATACGATTTTGGAGACTCTAAACACCACTCTCAAATAAAATCCGACCTTCCAAGAATGTCAACCTAGGTCTTTCTGGGTATCTACAAGCAGCCACGTTTGCGCTGTTTGTCTGCTTTGTCAATTTGGGTCTGAAATACTTTTCACTTGACCGTAACATCGGACCATCCCCTTTCTCATTTACGAAGACTTCACCATTACTCACTTCATCACCACTTTTATTCAATCTCACTCTTTCCTAGATTTTGCTGTTACGAATACTGTCAGCGAAAGTTACACCGTTTCTTATTTTTTTATGGTTCTCATTTTATCCGCATTTATATTAATTTCACGCTTTTTTGACATACCCAGCTTTCCCTTTCGTACGAATAACTACAGAATTATGAAAAGCGAGCCTAGCACCCTGACTGAAAACCTCGTTTTGTAATAGCTTAACCAATGCTCTATTTACACTGTTCTCTTCACACACTCTCCTTTCTACATCCACGCTATACCTTCCATCCTAGCTAAAAGTACTTACAAGATAAACAATTTCATTTACTGAATCCAGCAATACGTCATTAACTAAAACTCTTACATTCCGTCTCCTTTAAGCACCAGTACTTTGGTTTTCTTAGCATTCAAATGTAAACCTCTTTTTTAACTATCACCTTATATAATAATTATGGCCAGTATTTGCAGCTCAGATAGTGTAGAGCCCAAAATTACAGCATCATTTGCTCAAAGTTCACCACTTTGTTACCCATACATATTCCCACAATCATTAATCTTAAACTTCGAAGGCATTCGTCCAAATACAAGATAAACACACGTGCTGAAAACACACAACCCTCTTTGAAAACTAGTTAACATCAAACCAAAGCGATACGATGGCTTTCGCCCCGCCGTTTTAATGTCTTATCCTCGCTCCTAAAATTGTCTTCCAACCCCTCTCCAATTTCTATTTTTTGTTTTATACTTCGTTTAAATGTTTAGTGGTATTCTTGCAACTTGTTACCCAAATCCCTTAAGCCTACCAAATAGAACATACCCTCGACAATGCATTCCATCAATTTCTAAACAGACCCCCATGCCGACTGTTTCATAATCATAATAAACGTGAAGCAAAAACTTTGGACCTCTTTCTACGAAAATTACGCGGATGGTGGATTACAAAATATGGCATGTGTCTAGTATATACATATAGAAGAAGTGCAGTACGCTAATAATTTTCAAAAATAATGTTTGTAAAGTGCATTAAAAAAACATTACACATATTAACCATGTATTTGACACATACAAACAAATGTATTGAGTCTTATTCGGCCAATGGGCGGCCACTAGTATAATATTATGATAAGTTGGCTAGTAACCAAATAGCTATCTGTGATGAGAGTTGGCCCCTATAGGCTCTCGTGTCCGTTAAACACTTCTGGAGGCGACTTTAACCAAATTCAAGTCTATCGTACTCATATTTGATCATCCGTTCTCCATGTATACAATGTCCTTATGTTATTACATAATAAGGATATTAAAAAGAAGAAAATTTATTTTGATCCACAAATCTTACATTAACAACAAATTTTATATCATCACCAAATCAACAAATTCATTAACCTTATTACTCCACATGGGATTCAAGAACGGCATCGTAACATATCCGTCGGATCCTCACATAACCATTAAAGTTACATAATCACTCTATCATTTACATCAACTATGTCCAGAACATCTCACAGAATCTCAAAGAAATATTTTAAAATAATCTATGAAAACGTATACATGCATAACATAATATCAATGTTTGTCTCAGTTTATTTTTTGATTTAAGCTTAAGTAAAACTATTTAAGAGTATTTATTAATTTTTTTTTTGTCTGACGACTTTTTTTTGCACCGGTCATGGGACTAGCTGATATTGTCACATACTAATACTGATATGAAATTGTATATCAGGGATGAAAGGTATATCGTGGATGTAGAAAAAAGAAAGGAGAGTGTGTACATAGAGAAATGTCAATGGAATGCTGGGTAATCTATTTTGAAGCGAGGTTTTTAATCACGATGTTAGACTCGCTTTGCATATTCCTATGCTTATCTCAACTTTACTTTATGGAAGCGAGAGTTGGGTGCTAAAATTATGTATTTTTACTTTTTTTCCTAAAAAAGAAAGTTGGCCGGGTTTGGCTCTAGGCTTGCCACCTATCACATTGTGGGACTTAGTGTCTTCGGCAAATCGTGGCTGCCCTGGTTGTGCCCTATGCCAACATTTTTTGGAGGTTAGTTTAGTTTTTAGGGGCGTGAAGATACTACATAAAAGAAGATTTCGGTTTCCGCAATAAAAAACAATTGTGTTATCTTGGATTTGGTCATTATGAAAAATTCTTTGTCAATTATATCTTGCACCACTCAGCAAAACTCTTCTAAGCTAAATTTTTGGACAAGTATAAAAATTAAGTATTTGTGGGTTAAGCATTGTAAGATAATGGCAAGAAAATCAGACATTATTCATGCCAAATAAATACGATGTTTCAAGAATTACATAATAATCCATTTTAATAAACTTAAACCGTTCTAACCCATCCCGTAATATTCAACAGTTGAAAGAAACCATGTAAAATGAATTGACATTGTTTGTCTAATCGCTGTTGTCGTGGGACTGTGTGAGCATTCGTCCGTTAGTCCACTGCTTTTTATGGTAATTATTCTTGTAATTGTATGCATGTCTGATCTCGTAGTGACCAAAAGTGACCAATTATTTCAAATTAAATCGAGGACTGTAACAGGTACAACCTGCCCATTTCCCAGGTTTTGAAAAGTAGTCAAAGAATTTTCACATTTACGCTGACTCACCTAACAGTTACTCAAAGTCTTTTCAACACTTTTAAAAGATTAGTTTTATGTGTTACATCATTTGATTGAATTTTTTTTATTATTTTAAATAAATATTTACTTATTACATAATATTATATTTATTTATAAGGCGAAATCGCTTTGGGCAAACTTTCTTCATTTAATTTGTTTTTTTTTTGCTTTTTAAGCTATTGCATAGCTTCTATTGCGGGCATTGAGCGTGGAGACCGAATCCAGAAACTCCGTAACGAAAAGAACCTAACTAATAACTAACCTAACCCACTCCGACCGGCACAGAGGTGATACTTTTTAGTTTTGCTTTCTATTGATGAATAGCAGAACTTTTAATAACTTTTTGATTTGATTTTAGTTTAGCAACTCGTCACTAGGTGGCATTGGTTGTGTCCGCGTCATCGCGCATACATAAACCCCTCTTCGCTCCACAATCTCACTACTCAAACCTGCTTATGCAATAGCTTAACCGCTGCAGTCACCGAGTGCCACACGTCTTTTTTTATAATAATTGTTAATTAAACACTTTGTTCTTGTCTTATTTATGCTTGTCTTATTTCTGCAACCATATCATCTGTAACTGCTACTGTCATGCCTCCAAAGACTCCAAACTTAGATGGATATGGCACTATTACAACCTAGGTAACAATGCAACAAACTAACTACAATAAACTGTAGACGAAAAGTATTTCCCCCCAACAGGAAATTCATGATTTATTTGCCTTCCAACAGTGGCAGGCACAAAATATTTAGATCCACGTGTAAGTAGGTAAATTCAAGAAGCACTGATTTGTCGTTGTGAAGTTAAGCATGCCAACCAATAACCTCTTGCTTTAAGCTACTCAAGATTGTGCAAAGTGGAGGAACAGTGTAAGGATAGAGCCTGGTTTTAATCAGAAATAATGAGAGGACAAAGAAGAAAAAGTTCTATTGGTGATACAGAGTTGTTACTGTACGACCATATTCTTCTATATCAGCCTTTCCCAAAGTGGGCGCTATCGCCCCCTTGTGGGCGCTGGAAGCCTAGAGAGGAGCGGGAAACAAACATGAAAAAATGGTTTTATTGAAGTCCAGGCGAGACATTTACATGTTATTATTGAGGTTTTTGACGAAAAAAACGAGGAGGGGGCGCTACAAAATTACTGATTTTCAAAGTGGGCGTTACATGAAATAAGTTTGGGAATCTCTGTTCTATATCATGGTGTGCATTATTTAATCAATCAAATTACAATAATTATTATTAATAACCTAGCAGATGTAGCAACTACTAACAATTTGTATAAATTAATGCAGTCTTTTTCCCATTTTCCCCATTTTTAATATCAAAGTTTTGATTAGTTCTTAAATCATTTGTATGTACTTTTCCCGTTGTTTACATATGTCTAACGTTTTTTAAATTTTTCTTTTCTTTCTAAGACATTGTTTTTTTAAATTTAATATACCTACTTATAGTCAAATACTGTGAAAGCTTACAAATGTTTTGATAATATTCACTAGCTGTTTCAGTTTATAACATACTAAAAACCATTTTGAGGTATTGGCTAGGTAGTAACAAAATTTTATTAAAATCGATACCTATGTACAGTAGTTTCAAAGATTGTGCCGAATATTAATAAATTTAGTATAAATTCAAATTCCATCATTACGTATTCATTATTATGGAATTTATTTAATTGCTTCTACTTTTATTTAAGACTATAGACTAGTTTTATCTTATCTCTACTTATTAAAGTCTTAAAAAATATCTTGTAACATATTAATCTGTTCTACTAACATGATCATTTCGCGTTGTAGAATATACGTATCGAAAATCAACGCAAATATTTAATATGTAGCAAATATAAAAACTAGCCTGTGAATACGTCACAGCCCAGTTAGATTCAATTAGCAATATCTTTTTTGATTTCTTCGTATTCTTCGTTCTTTTTTACTTTCATTAAACATAATTGTCGCATTTTAATGGTTGGACCATGTCGAGGACTCAGAATCAGCCATCCTGATCCAAGTGATTTCCCTGGGGTTCCAGCTTGACCCTGGGTACTCACTCATCTCAGTACACGAGGAGCAGTCAGAGAGGTGGATAGTTTTGGTTGGTTTTGGCTATCTGGGAAAAAATAGTGTCATTTACTTGAGACAGGCTATATGGAAGGTTTTAAAATAGGAAGTACTTTGAGCAGATTAATTTTATCGGTAGCATTCGAAACAACTAGCCGTGGAGTAATGCTGCTATACTTGTCTTAATTATGTGAAGTATAGCCGATATTGGAGTACTATTGGTTTCAATTTTAACAGTTGTGTTTATCCGTAGTCAAGAATATTAAAATTATAAAAATAATTTAGATAAAACTTGCATATGGTTTTATTTAGTTTTTATTTCTGCGAGAATTGTTAAACTTTCACCATTTAATTTTTAGTCCGCCGCTAGAATTTCCATTATTTGACTATCGAGAGCCAGTATTAGAGAAGGCGAATATACGAAGAAACAAAATGTTCATGCTAGGGTTACATACTGTTTAAATTATGATAAGCTGAATGTAAGATGCAAAGTGATATCTAAGTTTTCTATCTAATTAGTCGTTTCTACATCACATAAATAACACAGCTTTTCGGGCCTGTCATTATACTCTACAGCAGCTATAAATAAACGTAAGCAGTTATTTTACAAAAAATGAAGAACGTCTTAAATACAGCACTCATGAAGCAGTATATAGTTGTGATAATTGGTACGTAGATACATCTTTGCGTTTGACTATACCCTACTAACTAATTAAATCTAACTGTATATAACTGTGGTCTAGCGATGCGATATTAAACTTAATTTCATGAAGTCCCGTGCTCCATCCCTGGGTCGGAAATACAAAAGAAAATGTGTTTTTTATTTTTTTCTAATGAAAACTACGTTGCTGGGGAGAGTTTACAAATTTTAATATTATTTTCGGGTAGTCACGGGTGCCTGAGTTAGTGAGAGCGTGAAGTTATTTACTAGTTTGATATATGTCTTAACGTATGTGATAAGATAAGGATAAGAAGTGTCTTTCGCATATTCTTTTATATTTATCCAAATCAAAAATCGTAATGTAAGTATAATTATACAGTTGTATTGTATATACGGTGTTACACTCGCTGACCGATTTCGTAACAGTAAGATCCGAAAAAAAGTGATATTGAAAGAAAGTATTAATCTAAAATTGAAAATCAACTGACTTCTACATAATTTTATCCCGACTTTTGTATCTATGAGGATATAGACCAATTATTATACAATATTATACATACTCTTTATATAATATTATACATACTCTTTATACAATATTATACATACTCTTTATACAATATTATACATACTCTAAGGTGCAGTATCTAAATATGCATATATTGGATACATATGCTAAGAATTAAGGATCTTTATGTTACAGTCACACGCAAATATTCTTCTCTATAGCGCAAAAACAGTGAAATCTAACACTTTCGTGTAAACAGGATATTTACAAAAAAATTCAAGTAAGAGCAAATTTGGTTCAATATATATAGGGTATGTTAGCCTATTCGCGTCCACCCCCCAATTCGCGTCCATTTCGCGGACACCGTTTAAAAACCCCTTAAAAATAAGTGTACTGACAAACTAGGGAAATGAAAAGTCGTTTCTGCCTATAATACAATATATTAGAAATACACATACACAAATAAAAGAACTGTTCGCATAATTTTTCCTGTTCAAAAAAAATAACGAATCTTACCTATACAAAAAAGTTGTGTAAATAGCTATAATTTTAGTAAAAAAATAGTCAACCGGCGCGCGTTTCATACGTAATTTTTTAATGTTTTAATTTTAATTAAAGGTTGTATTAGTCCCTAGACCTTGAAAATGAATAAAAGAATAAAAATAATGATGATTTTGATTGTATATTGTATTTTTCAAAGTTAAAATGAGGTGGACGCGAACTGGTATACCAATTTCAGTTCAGGGTGGACGCGAACTAATCTCACTATTTCTAACTTGATCCTTTATTTTAATATAAAGAAATATGTTATATGGATGGGGTTTTATTTTGTTTTTACCATTATTATTATTATGCTTATTAAAAAAGCCAATTTGCGTCCACATAATTATGGTAATATAAAAAGATATAAATGTCGAAACTTACCTGGACGCAAACTGGATGGATGGATACAATATACAATATACCAGTTTGCGTCCACTTGTTTATTTAAATACTAAATCTTAAATACCTGTTTTATAAAATTAAATCAGACAGTCATAGATAGGTGGTAGCCTGTAGAGTGCATTGTATGATCCCATCGGGACTAGTACCCACCACCGCTTCGGAAACAAGCGCATGCTTATATTATTATATGAGTATAAGCTATATATATTATATAGCTTATACTCAAATAACTGTATGATAAATTTTAACTACATAAAGACAAAGATGTTGACGAATGTGCAACTAGGCCACGCAAGATTAGCCTAAGATACTTAGTTCCACAATGCGATAGATGGTAAACCTATTGCCAACCGGGCACATGTTCCATAACGGATGACGATGTCTTCATTAGAAAATAATAAAGATAAAGACCATGTCAAGAACGAAAAAGAGAACACGATAGGTAAAAATAATTAGGAAAAAAAATTGAAGGAAACTAATATTTTTTGTAAAATGGACGTGCTCGATGTGAAATCTCTACGAGATAAAATAATTTTTAACAAAAAAAAAACGACTTCAAACAGTAAACTAGAAAAAACTGAACGTTAATTAAAGAAAATTAAGCTCAATGAAAGAAACTTTATTAAAAATCGAAAAATAAACTGCATTTAGACTATACACAAAAATGATTTAAGATGTACTTAACTATTAGGTATTAATACCTACTTAACCTACACTTAAACCTTACTTATATTTAATTACCTATATATACGCGTATTTTATATTCTACAAGTATACTACAACTAATTTATTACAAAATAAGATTTTTTCCCATAATAACAATAATCGCCTAAGCCTATGAATATGTCTATATGTCATGAATCTTTATACAATAGTATATGTATATGCTATCTATCTGTCTGTTTGAAACCGGTGCCAAGCTCTAAATAGTAATGCCGCAGAGTGCTGAAAGTAAGTATATGCTATGTCTTTTTGTTTTGTTTGTGCTTGGCACCGACTTCAAACAGACAGATAGATAACATATATGTACATATAATATTGTATAACGATTCATAGGTTTAGGCGATTATTGTTATTGTGGATAAAAATTCTTATTTTGTAATAAATTGGCTGTAGTATACTTGAAGAATATAAAGTACGCGTATATATGTATAGGTAATTTATATAAGTAAGGTTTAAGTGTAGGTTAAGTATTAATACCTAATGATTAATATGTACATATATCACTTTTGAATATAGTCTAAGTGCAGTTTATTTTTCGCTTTTTAGTAAAGTTTTCTTTCTTTGAGCTTTTTTTTTATTAACGTTCAGTTTTTTTAGTTTACTGTTTGAAGTCGGTTTTTTTTTTGTTTTATTAATAATAAATAATTATTTTATTTTACGATTTTAAGTGATGAGTAGCAAGAATATCGTAAACAAATTTTGTCTTTGATACGCAATAACTAAACAAATGATTCCGACAAATGTTCGTCGGCTAAATTTTATTCGTGACCGAATATCGAATATGTTGCCTTTGATTTTAAGTTGTGCAGTTACAGTTCACAAGTTACAGGGAACTACACTAGAAAAAGCTGTTATTGATCTAGGCAAGAAATTTCGACAAAGGACAGGTGTATCTTGCTCTGAGTCGTGTTAAAACTTTGGAAGAAATAGCGTTGTCTGACTTAGATTCAACCGAATTATTGAGTAGGCCACATGACAAAGAGCATTGCTAGAGATGACTCGATTAAGAAATTTAAATTTGATCTCAAATTAACACATCAACAATGATGACTACAATGATGTTGACAACATCATCGTAGTTGTCCTATATAAAACTTCGATTTTTAAATTTCCTCGACTATCTATGGTCTTCATCATCAGACCTATAATTTTTTTATGATATTAAAAGGCAAACAAGCATTCGGATTTCCTGGTGGTAAGACATTCACGCCGAATAGAGACACACACCAAAGGTAGTAATGGTGCGTTGCTAAACTGAGGCCGGGATGTCAGGCATCGAGTAAAAGTAAGTTTACCGGCTACCTTATCCTCCAATCCGGAACACGTCAAGAAGTTATGGCAGCAAGAATAGGTAAGGCGGTAGCACCAATCCGGGTTAGTAGCTGCGAAACTCTACCACCTAGTCAGATGTCACGGTGTTACTGACGGTAAGCCTATGCTCGCCTTTTACTACCTACCTTTTATTACTAGCTACCTGGCATAAAGGCAGATGGTGTATTCTGCAAAGGAGCCCGGACCAACATGGAAACCAATTAGGAAATAAATAAATGGCACTTATAACCCATATGGGTAACAAATTTTAATCAATATACATGAATTAAGTCCAAACGCAAGGTAGCTACTATAGACAGTTGAGGAGTTTCCTTAACTGTCCTTCGTCTTCATCATCAGATCCCTAATGACAGTCACAACCTATCTAGGTGTAAATTTCTCATCAATACAAATTTATCAAACCGAAACACAAGGTAACTGCTGTAAACCGTTGAGGAGTTCCCTTGACTGTCCTTCTTCTTCATCATCAGACCCCTAACGACAGTTACAACTCATCTGAGTGTAAATTTCTCATTAATACAAATTAATCAAACTCAAACAGAAGGTAACTGCGATAAACCATTAAGGAGTTCCCTTGACTGTCTTTCGGCTCCATCATCAGATGGACTTCAGGCCTTCTTGAAATTTTAGGGCTTTAAATCAAAATGTAAACAAACGCATTAGTCGCCCCTACAATTTTTGAAATGTCCCCTCAATTTCTACAGGATCCCTTCATCAGATCCTGGTTTCCTTATCATGGTACCACCCTCAAAGTATCTCCTTTCTAACAAAAAAAGAATTATCAAAATCGATTCATAAACGACAAAGTTCTCCGCGAACACACATAAAAAAAATATATATGGTCGAATTAAGAAACCTCCTCCTTTTTTCGAAGTTTGTTAAAAATTGGCTACCTGCAGATCTAACAAAATCTTTTAAAGATTTTAAAATATCTGTATTCTAAAATTGAGATATTGTGGATGCGAAAAAAAGAAAAAATATATGACCTAGTGGTGACCTGCTGCTAAAAACACTCGATGATGTGATTTTGGGCTCCACATCATCTGAGCTGCAAACAGTAATGAATGGAAAGAAAAAGGCGTATCTACATTTGAATGCAAATGCAACCAAAATAACACATGAAAGAGATGTAGTCAGAACGTTTTTGTTTTAGTTGACATAGTACCGCTGGAACAAATAAATAAATTTGTTTATCCCGGTAGTGCTTTTTGCAGGGATAGTTTGACTGACGGCACCCGAACCATATTAATACTCCCGAACCATATTAATACTGTTAATAATTACGTAGCGCGTAGAGCTTCCGAACCTC